>ONZH01008050.1:0-10519 GCA_900303285.1 Rhinella marina | reverse complement strand
TGGACCTCCGGAAAAATTGTTTGCAGAGAGGGCCTGTAGGTGGACCTCCGGAAAAATTGTTTGGAGAGAGGGCCTGTAGGTGGACCTCCGGAAAAATTGTTTGGAGAGAGGGCCTGTAGGTGGACCTCCGGAAAAATTGTTTGGAGAGAGGGCCTTTAGGTGGACCTCCGGAAAAATTGTTTGAAGAGAGGGCCTGTAGGGGGCCCTCCTGAAAAATTGTGGTAAAAGAGTGCCAGTTGGACCTCTGAAAAATGGCGTTTTTTTGGTCAGCGTTAGGCAAAGACGATATGGAGGAGGAGTAGAAGGAGTAGAGAAGAGGAATCCGATAAATAAGTAATGTAAATCTTTAGCTGCTTTCCCCCAGGCTTTGTTCATTTTAATAAGCGTCAGCCTGTCAGCGCTGTCAGTTGACAGGGCGTGTACGCCTTATCGGTGATGACGCCACCAGCTGCACTGAATACCCGCTCTGACAGCACGCTAGCGGCAGGGCAGGCCAGCACCTCCAAGGCGTACAGCGCAAGTTCAGGCCACGTGTCCAGCTTTGAAACTCACTAGTTGTATGGAGCAGAGTGATCACGCAGGACGTTGGTATGGTCAGCTAGGTACTCCCTCACCATCTTTCTGTACAGCTCCCCCCTACTCTGCCTAGACTGGGGACAGGTGACAGTGTCTTGCTGGGGTGACATAAAACTGGCAAAGGCCTTGGAGAGCGTTCCCCTGCCAGTGCTGGACAAGCTGCCTGCTCGGCTCCTCTCCCCCGCTACTTGGCCCACAGAACCATGCCCTCTGCCGCTAGCGGCGTCAGATGGGAAGGATTGTTTCAGCTTGTGCACAAGGGCCTGTTGATATCTATTCACTCTCATACTCCTTTCCTCTGCAGGGATGAGAGTGGAAAGGTTCTGCTTGTACCATGGGTCCAGGAGAGTGAACACCCAGTAATCGGTGTTTGAAAAAATGCTTCTAACGCGAGGGTCACGGGATAGGCAGCCTAACATGAAGTCTGCCATGTGCGCCAGAGTCCCAACACGCAAGAATTCCCTCTCCTCACTGGCCTGACTCTCCATTTCCTCCTCCTCCTCCTCTTCCTCCAAGTCCTCCTCTTCAGCCCATACACGCTCAAGAGTTAAGGACTGAGCACTGGTACCCTCTTCTGTCTCGCCGACATTCTCCTCCTCTTCCTCCTCATCCCCCTCCTCCGATACGCGCTGAGAAACAGACCGGAGGGTGCTCTGGCTATCAAGCGACGTACCTTCCTCCACCTTCTCTTGTGACAAGCGCAAAGTATCGGACTTGATGCTGAGCAGTGAGTTTTTCAACAGGCAAAGCAGGGGGATGGTGAGGCTGATAATGGCGGCATCGCCGCTGACCATGTGTGTTGACTCCTCAAAGTTGCTCAACACCTGGCAGATATCAGACATCCACGTCCACTCCTCATTGTAGACTTGAGGAATCTGACTGACCTGACTACCAGTTCTGGCGGAAGTTGACATCTGGCAGTCTACAATCGCTCTGCGCTGCTAGTAAACTCTGGATAAAATGTTTAATGTTGAATTCCATCTCGTGGGCACGTCGCACAACAGTCGGTGAGCGGGCAGTTGTAAGTGGCGCTGCGCTGCCCTGAGAGTGGCAGCATCTGTGGTGGACTTGCGGAAATGCGCACAGATGCGGCGCATCTTGGTTAGCAAATCAGACAGATTGGGGTATGTCTTGAGGAACCGCTGAACTATTAAATTGAACATGTGGGCCAGGCATGGCACATGTGTCAGTCTGCCGAGTTGCAGAGCCGCCACCAGGTTACGCCCGTTGTCACACACAACCATGACTGGCTTGAGGTTCAGCGGTGCAAGCCACACATCGGTCTGCGCCGTGATGCCCTGTAACAGCTCTTGGGCGGTGTGCCTTTTGTCACCTAAGCTCAGCAGTTTGAGCACCGCCTGCTGGCGCTTACCCACGGCACTGCTGCTGCGCCTAGAGCTACCGACTGAAGGCGCCATGCCCACGGATGGTAATTCGGAGAAGGAGGTGGAGGAGGAGGGGTCGGAGGAGGAGGCATAGTACGTCTGAGAGATCGTGACCGAGGTAGGCCCCACAATCCTCGGTGTGGGCAGTACATGAGCGGCCCCAGGGTCAGTCTCGGTCCCAGCCTCCACCAAGTTAACCCAATGTGCCGTCAGTGAGATGTAGTGTCCCTGCCCGGCAGCACTTGTCCACGTGTCCGTGGTTAGGTGGACCTTCTCAGAAACAGCGTTGGTCAGGGCACGGAGGATGTTCTCTGACACGTGCTGGTGTAGGGCTGGGACGGCACATCGGGAAAAATAGTGGCGGCTGGGGACCGAATACCGAGGGGCAGCCACCGCCATGAGATTGCGAAAGACCTCGGTCTCTACCAGCCTATAGGGCAGCATCTCCAGGCTCAGCAATTTGGAGATGTGGACGTTGAGGGCTTGGGCATGTGGGTGGGTGGAACTGTATTTCCTATTGCGCTCCAGTGTCTGCTGTAAAGACAGCTGAACGCTGCGCTGGGACACATTGGTGGACACTGTGGAGGATCGTGGAGGTGAAGGTGTGGTTTTCCGGCGGGAGGCGCTCGTGCCGGGGTCCTGGGCAGGGGGTTGAGTAGCAGAGGCAGCGAGTGACACAGGGGAAGGAGCAGTGGTGTGATCCGTAAGAGGTGGTGAACGGCCTTGGTTCCATTGAGTGGGGTGTTTAGCACTCATATGCCTGTGCATGCTGGTGGTGGTTAGGCTAGTAGTGGTGGCACCCCTGCTGATCCTGGTGTGGCACAGGTTGCACACCACAGTCCGTCGGTCATCCTCACTTTCTATAAAGAACCTCCAGACTTGCGATCATCTAGGCTTCGCCACGGGAGCTTCACTACGTGAAACAGTTGCTGCTGATGCACCAGCTCTGGCCCTGCTTCTCCCTCTTGTTTTTTTGGGAACGTGACGTGCAGAAACTATCGTAGAGCTAACTGACACCCTGCTGACGGTGGCTATTTTGACTGCGACCCAGACAAATGTCGCACAGAGATTTTGGGATCAAGCTATATACGTGACAACAAAAGACTTGATTTAATTAAGTGACGTACAGAAAATGTCACCTGGACAGAAAATTCGGATTGGAGTGAGCGTACTGAACTGTGACACACAGAATGGTTCCACGCAGCTGTGTGAAATGGATATGTATCACTGAGCTACAACAACAAAAAAACTATTTTTTTATATATATTTTTTTTTGTAGTTTTGTTTTTTTGGGATCGTGACGTGCAAAAACTATCGTAGAGCTAACTGACACCCTGCTGACGGTGGCTATTTTGACTGCGACCCAGACAAATGTCGCACAGAGATTTTTGGGATCAAGCTATATATGTGACAGCAAAAGACTTGGTTGTATTAAGTGACGTACAGAAAGTGTCACCTGGACAGAAAATACGGATTGGAGTGAGTGTACTGAACTGTGACAGACAGAATGGTTCCACACTGCTGTGTGCAATGGATTTGTATCACTGAGATATAACATAAAAAAAAAAAAGGGGGTTATATATGGCGATAGCTGCACTACTAGTGCCAGCCAGCCAAGCCAGGAGACAAAAAAAAAATTTCTTGTAGCCCTTAGAAGGGCTGTTGGGTACTTTGTGGGTGATTCCTGCCTAACAGAGAACTAAATGCAGGCCCTAATACTCTCCCTGAAACGCAGCAGCTCTATCCCTAACGACATCCAGACAGCATCTGAGCCGAGCACCGTGGCCAGTCACTAGTATATTCCAGGGTCACCTGATCAGGCCAGCCAACCCCTGCTATCGACATGTAAGGGCCCCACGTGATGCTGGGTGTACCGCAGAGTCTCCTGGCTTGCAATTGGCTGAGTTTATAGGCACCAAAAATGCACGATGCGGAAGTTGCCATTTCCTCGAGCATGGCGAGATACTCGTCCGAGCAGCGAGCACTTACGAGTACCCTAATACTCGAACGAGCACCAAGCTCGGACGAGTATGCTCGCTCATCTCTAGTTGTCACCGCAATGTTGTGTCAGGGTAAGTGTTTGGGTGGCTCACCTGCTACCTTATCTAACTTGGTCACTTGGTGGTGTCACCGCCATGCTATGTCAGGCTACATGTTTTGGGTGGCTCACCTACTACCTCATCTAACTTGGTCAATTGGTGGTGTCACCGCCATGCTGTGTCGGGCTAAATTTTTGGGTGGCTCTCCTTCTACCTCATCTAACTTGGTCACTCTGTTGTCACCGCCATGCTGTGTCAGGCTAAATTTTTGCATGGCTCACCTGCTACCTCATTTAACTTGGTCACTCTGTTGTCACTGCCATGCTGTGTCAGGCTAAATTTTTGCGTGGCTCACCTGCCATCTCATCTAACTTGGTCACTCTGTTGTCACTGCCATGCTGTGTCAGGCTAAATTTTTGGGTGGTTCAGCTGCTATCTTAGTCTAACCAAGCCACTCTGGGGTTCACCGCCATGCTTTAAACTGTAATCTCAGTCTTAACAAGTCATCCTGGGTTTTACCCCCATGCTGTAACCTGCAATCTCAGTCAAACTATGTAATTAAGGGTTCACCACCAAGGTGTGCCAGACTACAATTTTAGTGGGTTTCCTTGCAATCTCAGTCACAGACTGTCATTCAGGGGTGCACCACCATGCTTTTTCAAACAAATTGTTTCTGAGGGTCACCTCCAGGCTCTCACCCACGATATTTTGGAGGCTCGCCACTACACTGTCGGCCAAAATTGTCTTGAGGGTCACCGGAGGCCTCTCCCCCACAACTTCAAGGAGGGTTACTACCCGGCCCTGGCACACAAACATTGTCTTGAGGGGCACTAATTGGCTCTGCACCCACCCACTTGTGGAGACTAATGGGTGGGTGCAGGGTGCGTCTTAGCCCGTCTGGAATTAGGAAAGCTGGGCACTGTGCTTGGAGGTCTTTGTGTCTGCTGTGGACAGGGTGGGTGTGGAATGCGTGTTTGCTCATCTGGGATGGGGAGAGCTGGGCACTGTGCTGGGAGAACTTTGTGTACGCTGTGGACTACTGGGTGGGTGCGGGGAGGGAGACGCTTATGCCTGCGTCCTGGGGCGGGGGATAGGACAGCAGTGCCAGCATGCGCAGTGGTGTCACCCGCAGGCTGTGATGGACTTTCGTTGCACCTAGTTGGGTGTTTTCCTAACATGTGCCAGCGCATGTGCCTTGCCCATCTTGGTCTGGGTCAGCACAATTGTCTTGAGGGTCACCACCAGGCTGTTGCCCAGAATTTGGCGTAATGGTACGATTAGGCAGCCTCAGAGGCATCCATGCATGCTGTCCCTGATGTTTCCTGTCCATTTCCGTGGTGTTTCCATCATTTTCTGAGGTTTCCAGGTTTTCACGCAACCTTCCCTGTGCAGAGATTTGGTCCCCCTGCAAAAAATGCTCGAGTCTCCAATTGACTTCAATGGGGTTTGTTATTCGAAATGAGCACCCGAGCATCGGGAAAAAAATCGACTCGAATAACGAGCACCCAAGCATTTTAGTGCTCGCTCATCTCTATGATGCAATTCTGCACTACAGTGTCATTGTTATCATCATCATCAGCTGCTTCTTCCCCTGCTTAGAATCCTACTCCTCCTTGTCAACCACTCCATAATGAGACATTCATAACAGAATGTATAGCCATGAGAAAACTATTCTCGACCAGCAGTTGGCTTATGTGCAAGCGTAACTCCCACCTGGCCATGTGACTGGTGGTTGAGTTGCTGATGAACCACTTAAACATAGTAATGGTGATGCAATTCTGTGCCTTCACCAAGATTTAATTTTGCTGTATGATATTCATTCTTCTGCCCAGCAGTCCATTTTCCCCCCAAAACAATTGTTTCATATTGAAATTTTCACTGTGCAGTGGTGAGGCAGCATTACAGCAACAAGGCCAGATCCTATTGACCCTTCCCCATTTGTGTCGGTTTGATTCCCACACCAGTTACTTATTCACCTCTTCCACATCGTCCTCTATGGACAGCCTCCTGTCTCCTACAGAAGAAGGGCATAGCATTTCTCCTACTCCCCCTCCCTCCTGTCATATCTATAAAGTAAAATGTTGCCATACCATGTTAGAGGTAATTGTCCTGGGCAAAAGTAGCAATATAGCTCTTCATTTACTAAAGTTAATCAAGCAGCAAACATCTCACTGGAATTCCACCTCAGCAGCGAGCACATGTTGTTTTGAGGTCATAGCATGGAAGCTCATCAGAATCACTTGTCACATACTTAAGCCCTTTGAAGAGGCCACCAGATTTGTCAGTAGGGACAATTGCAGCATCAATTATGTCATCCCCCTTATATTTATCTAAGAGCAGACGTTCACACCGATGCAGAAAGGGATGACAGACTTAACCGTGCAGTGGCCCAAAATTCAAGTAGTGGCTCCATGACAGTGGCTAGGGTGTCAGCAGGAAGGCTGTGTTCACATCACTGTTATTTTTCTGTTCTTCTGGCCATCAGTATTTGGTCAGCATTTGATTAACGTTGCTAAGGCAAAAACAGGAGTGGGTCCAAAACAAAGATAACATGTGCCTTCTGTGTTCTGGACCCACTCCTGGCTTCCAAATCATGATCAAATCCAGATGCAAAATGCTGACCGTGTGATAGAGGCCCCATGCTCAATTTGCATGAGTTTTGGCCATTTGCCTCTGAAATCGACTTTTTTTCAGAAAGAAAATAAGTTGTGCATGCAGGATTTTTTTTGCCCCTATCACACGGTCAAAATACTTACCATGTGATAGACTGTTGGCTGTTGAGACTGAGTCTGATGGACAGTGAGTCTATGAACAGAACAGAATGGGATATCAGTAGATGCACAAGGCAATTACACAGAGCCTGTTGACCCTGTACAGTCTCCGCGGTCTCCCTAGGTACAGTGTCTTAAAACTGTTGTTCGACTGAGCACTCTTTTGTTGCCACTTTGCACATCTCTCCTTATGCTCTTAGGAACATACACGTGATTGTAGGCTGCCAATGGCCAGGCTGCAGGGCTATGGGCTCATAATGCATTCCTCGGGCTTCTTACTTCCACTTTGTAACGTACGTGTTAGCCGCCATTTTTGGGGAAAAAAATAATTTGCTTACTACTGATAGCTAGAGGGAATTCAGATTCAAGCCATTGAATTGAAGTTTTCCTGAAATTCAAATCAAAGTCAATTTGTTTCGATTTGCTCTAATGATTTTAAAATGCAAAACAACACTTTAAAATGTGGATCCAAACTCTGCTTCAGTTCCAACTGGTACCTCAGGATTGAAGCAGAGTTTGGATCCAAGTTTTAAAATGGTTTTTCAGTTTAAAAAACAAATACCGAAGTTATTCACCAAAGTCTCGCAAGGCTTCGGGAATAACTCACTTCGCCTAGAAAGAGGATCTCCATACAGCATTAAACCAAAGTTTTCAGCGACTGTTTTTCGTCCTGCATAACAGAAACCAGACAGATCCTATACTTGCCCATAGACTTCTATTATGACGGCTCAAAACGGAATTCATCTTAAAGGCTTCTGTTTTGCATTCCATCCAGGAGTTCTGTTACATTCTGTTATAAACGTAACCTATAACAGAATGCCATAACACTAGTGTGAACCCACCCTTACGAAATTCCATAACCCAAGTGCAAACCCAACCTAACCAATTCAGGTACGAATTAAACTTTTGAAAAACTGGTTAAATCGGACATGATATGAATCTCAAGCAGTCATATCTAGAACTTAGGACTGCATAGGACATGTAGAAATTTTAAAGCTTTACATGTCCTTTAATACTTTACTGATTTATCCGGAAACAGAATGAAAATAAATAACTTGCAGAAATTGCATTCTTAGACCACTTACATTCTCAGACCACTCAAACATTCAGAACCTAAGATATCTAAGCATAATTCACCTAATAATTTCATTTAATTTGATTACAGTGAAGTGTCCTCTTTATTTTAGAAAGGTTGATATTCTGATAAGTCTGAACTGCAATACCAGGTATATACACATTAGAGATGAGCGAATCTATTTGCCACTTCGTAGATTCGTTAAGAATCCTCCATTTTTCCTACTCCGAAGCAAATCTGGATTTATTCAGATTCGCTTCGTATTATTTGTAAATGTTCTTAAAAATTTGAATGCTTACGCTACTTACGCTACTTACGCTACGTACGCGTTTTTCTTGCCCACCCCACCCACTGGCCCCCAGAAGTGGGAAAATGATGATATGCCCCCTCAAGAGCGGGAAAGTCAGGATAAGACCCCCTCAGAAGCGGGAAGAACCAGCCCGGCCCATCGGGAACTAACTATTTGCATCTATAGGGAGTGAAGACTCCTCCCTCATTACTTCATCGAACAAGATACCACAGCATGGCGAAACAACTGCGACCAAAGTGGGGAGAGATGGTGTTTGGTAATGAGTTACCCGAATCACGTCCCATTCAGGGGAGATCACAGTGTCACAATTGGCCAAGAGAATCCCACCTGCTCCTGACTCGATGTTTGCCATGCCGGCTGGAGCGCCGGAGGCAGCTGGAGCGTCCACTCCGCAGCCCAGGAGGAGAAAAACAACAACAACAACACCTTTCATGCAGCAGAATCCCATTGTGCCAATAAGTGATCAGTGATGGCCCACGCTCTTTGGGACTACAAGAATGCAGTGGAGGACTGGGTCATCCAAGTACTGGACCATCCGAGGCAGCTAGAACAGCGTAAGGGAACTGTCCTATGGTTTTCAGTTTAGCGAGGCTGTGGCTTCCTTGCGGATGACAAGGATGGCAAGGAGCACTTAGTGGGCCGCAGGTCTGTGAAACGGCTGTACCTGCCCCAACCCTGTCACAACCTATATGTGGGGGATCAGGTGGAATATACCCCCATGGCATCCCTGAAAGGCCCCTTTGCTACCGGAGTTACCTTAGTGTCTAAGCCCCTGGTCCCTACATCACCACCAAGATTGGCTGGAGGAACCAGCAGGAGCAGGACGCATGCGCTGCCTACAGGAGTCACCGGATGGCACCCTCCGTTTCAGGGAGAAGCCACAGCCAGAGCCTCTGATCCCTGGATTGCCACCACCACAGCCCTTTCAGCTGGGTCAGCTGACGACATCATCCATTACTTTTCAGTCCACGGTGATCTAGTACCAACTACCCTGGAAAATTAAGTCAACAGTAGCCAGGGGAGCTGGCGGTTCTTCCCTGGGTGCAACCTTGCCTGAACCGCTGCAGCCAGAAGTTCTTATCCCTGCTGTCCCGGCAAGAGTATCCCGAAAAGTGAAGGCGCAAGTGGCTGCAGCGCTCACCAGTGTGACCACCACCTGGACAAGTCTGACTTCTGGCAGAAGAGGTCAGAAGGGTTGACCCTAGCTCAATCACGGCAGCCAGCTTGGCCTACAGGAGGCAGGAGCATCCTCTAATGTCATTTAGCAGCAGTAGCAGCGAGGAGGACTCCAGGCCCTCATCTGAGGAACCCTTCTACTCGCTGTTTGTCTGGCTGATGTAAAGGACACCTCTGGAGTCTGGACCTATGAGAGCCACAACATGGACTGCACCTGATGGGTGAGTGCTAGTTGGCACTTGATTTTAGTTGATGTTGTTTTTATTGCTCCATTTGACTCTCACCAAGATGGACATGGCTTGTCAGGACTGCCCCCCCATTCTGCATAAAATTTCCAGTTGCGCCTAAGCGTACCTATTTTCCTTCCCCCCCCTTCTCAGGTTATTTGGAAGCCCCCTATTTGCTCTATTTGCTGCTATTTTATATTATCCATGTGGATTACACGTTACCTGTTTAGATTACAAAATTACCTCAAGTGGATTACAATTGAATTTTGGACTGTGTTCCAGTGTTTTATGCCAAGTAGCCATGAGGAGAGACTCAAACGTATATCTGAGCCTATTATGTTTGCAAATTTGAAATTAATTGCACTAAAATGTTTGCATAAATATGTCTTTGCTGTATTTTAGCATAGCAATAATGTTTTTACAGGTTCAGCAACGTTCAAGCACTTTAGCCCATTGTGTGTATTCTTTTTCAGGTACTGCAATGTGTCCTATTATGCACTTATTGTATAGTGTTTTTAGTAAATTATACAAATTAGCCGGATAGTTAACAGTGAGCACCTTACTTTTCTACCTCATATGGACTTCCTCTGAGGACTGTACGCCGCGGCCTAGCTTCGTGCGTGTGTATGACGCAGTCCCGAGTCAATAGTACGCTAAGAATTCATACGCACTTTTTACACTAATGCTTACGCATTCAGTTCAGTAGCGTACTTTTAACAACGCTTAGACTGTAGCTGATGTCGTGGATTGCGGACCATGCTTCAAGTAATTTGTCCACCAGTCAGTCTTCCACTCAGTCCACCCACGTTACCCAAGGGAGCACTCCTCTGGCTCCTCCACCTCAACCTCCTTCCCCCCAGTCTGCCCCCTCCCAGGAAAATTTGGAATGCGATCCGGCATACTCTCAGGAACTGTTTTCTGGACCCTTCCAGAGTCACAAACCACTTCTCAGGTTGCTGC
>ONZH01008049.1:0-25033 GCA_900303285.1 Rhinella marina | reverse complement strand
GGTGGGGTCTATTTGCTTTCCCCTTTGCCTATGCCATCTGTGGTTGTCATAGGCAACGTGATTTTAAGGGGTGCAGAATTTTATCTTCTTTTTTGTCTAGTT
The DNA here is from genome assembly GCA_900303285.1 of Rhinella marina. Taxonomy (NCBI): domain Eukaryota; kingdom Metazoa; phylum Chordata; class Amphibia; order Anura; family Bufonidae; genus Rhinella; species Rhinella marina. The sequence goes on along the minus strand of ONZH01008049.1, from coordinate 24,931 downwards.
TGGCTTGGGGTCCATGGCAATGTAGAGGAAAGAAGGTTTCCTTGTATGGTCTCACTTTACAGAGAGGTTACATTGTCTTTGGAGTGTATTGTTGAGAGGCTGTGATAGTGGCGTAATAGTGCGACTTGGGCGCGTTATATGCACCCAGACATGCTTCCCCTGCTGTCCCAGTTGCATTCCAGCAGTGTTGGCATCCTTTTCTGAGGTTTCAGGGTGGACTTGGTGACCTCCAAGTGGTCGAATTGAGATTTCCAAGTGGCGAGCATTTTTTTCCCATAGACTTTAATGTTATTCGATATTCGGTCGAATAGTCGAATTTCGCGGTCTATTCGAATCGAATTTCGAACTTTCGAATATTTCACTACTCGCTCATCTCTATTAATGTATACATTTTTTGTATACATTAAACAGATGGGAAAAATGTGATGTGTACCCGGCCTTAGTGCCAGAATAAGCAGCAGGACACAGCGGAGCAGAGAGGCTACCATGTACTGACAGCACACAGCCCGGTCCTGGTGGTCAGGAGTGAGGACTGTGTTTCCCAAGGATCATTTATTTATTGGGAAATACAGGGCACAGTGTAATATACCGGGATCTATATACTATAAAGATATTAGCCCTACCCTAGAATCATAAGACAATTAGGGGGTCATTTATTAAAACAGAAATATACTTATATTAAAGAGGACCTTTCATGACTTTAAAAAAATGAATCTGCACTATTTACCTGATAGTGCGTCCCCCACTGATGCCAGCAGCGTGGTTTTCTTAGCAAATTGTCCCCCGGTGGCTTCACACGGGCCCCCCGTTCTTCGGTCCGGCTTTATGCTAATTAGAAGGCATCGGAACAGGGAGGAGGAGACTCCCTGTTCCTCAATGGGCGTTGCTTCTGCCCTGCTGTGAGCGCTGTCCAATCAGAGCGGACCGCTCACAGCAGGGCCGAAGGAGTTCAACCCTGCTGTGAGCGGTCCGCTCTGATTGGACAGCGCTCACAGCAGGGCAGAAGCAACGCCCATTGAGGAACAGGGAGTCTCCTCCTCCCTGTTCCGATGCCTTCTAATTAGCATAAAGCCGGACCGAAGAACGGGGGGCCCGTGTGAAGCCACCGGGGGACAATTTGCTAAGAAAACCACGCTGCTGGCATCAGTGGGGGACGCACTATCAGGTAGATAGTGCAGATTCATTTTTTTAAAGTCATGAAAGGTCCTCTTTAAGCGTATTTCTGACACAGATTTCGGAAAGGACCCGTGCGCCACAATCTGCAACTTTTCCCACTCATGCCAGGTCTAAAAAAGGTGGAGTGGGCAGGAAAGGGGATATAGTTATTGCCATACAGTTATTGGATAACACCATCATACAGTGACTGGATACTTCCATACAGTGATTGGATAAAACCGCCATACAGTAATTGGATAACACTACCATACAGTCACTGGAAAACACTGCCATAAAGTGATTGCATAACACGGTATGTTATAAGTATGGTGATACAGTCACCGGATATCTCCATACAGTGACTGGATAACACCGCCATACAGACACCGGATAACACTGTCATACAGGGATTGGCTAACGCCGCCATACAGTGACCAGATAGCACTGTCATACAGGGACTGGATAACACCACAATACAGTCACTGGATATCTCCATACAGTGACTGGATAACACCACCATACAGTCACTGGATAGCACCGTCATACAGGAACTGGCTAACGCCGCCATACACTAGATAACACCTCCATACAGTGACCGAATAAAAGGGTATAACAGGGCACAGTACATGGAATGACTAGAAGCACAGTACAGGGTATGGTAAGAGGTCACAATGCAGGGTATAAGGGAGCACAGTACGGGGTGGGGGGCGGCACAGTCACATGACCCTGAGCCATTAGAAGGACACCACCATAATGAGAGGCAGAGGTGTGAGACAGGGGCCAGGGCCCTAGATGGACAGGAGGGGTGGACACAGTAAGTAGGTGAAAGGAGCTTTGAGGGGGATTGATACTAGAAGTAGGGGCTGGAGGTCTGTGCGGGGCAGCAATAGGAGAAAGGAAGGTGGAACAGGAGCTCTGGATAAATGAGGGAGGATAGGAGACAGAAGAGGCTCCATGAGTATGAGATAAGAGAAGGACAGGATATGGGGGGGGGGCAGGTGTTATGAAGGCAGACTGCTTTATGAGGCAGTAAAACAACTGAATAGCATGGAGCTGCTGGTACACTACAACACCCAGCAGCAGCTTGAAGACTTCCCTGCCATGACCCCTTCTGTCCCACACAGCAGACTCACTCACCCACTGTCTGCCTCTCCACACACTTCTTCTCCAGCCCTGCCATCTCTTTCCTCCTCCAGCAGCACGTCCTGTGTAGAGGGGGCGTGTCTACAGCTGGTAAGCCTTGTCCTGCTCTGCTGGAGTGAAGAGGGGGCGTGTCTGAAGCTCCGCAGCACTGGAGCTTGTAATAAAGATATCGGCAGGCCTCTGTGCTGTATGCTGCTACTGCTCCCGGGCCCCTTCTGCCCACGGGCCCCGAAGCAGTGGCTTCCCCTGCTTCCCCGATAGCTATGCCCCTGATGTGCAGTATACATTTAAACATAAATAATGATGATAGAGCACACAATCATGTATTTTAACATGTGTTTAATGAGACAACATTCATACAGCAAACAGTACTGTATTATGAACTTGTTTGTACATCAACACATATGGGAAGTATTCCCCAGCCCTAAAACTATTCCTGGAGCTGAATACAGTACTACTGTATATACTGTAACTCCTTTACGGGTACAGTACAGTACTGTATATGATTTTTTTTTTGTAATAAAAACAAAAAGTCATTTAGCATTAAACAGGAACATGTAACGCTTCAAGGAGAAGTAAAGTCATGGACATCTCATGTCCTATAGAAACGGGAATGCACGGGGAAGGAGTTCCCCATGCTTTCCCAAGTGGCCAGGCAGTGATGGCCCAGCACTGTGCTGTAATAGCGCTACCAGCCAGTGCCATGGTGTCACTGCCCGGTTGCTCGGGAAAGCATGGAGAACACCTTCCCCATGCATTCCCGATTCTATAGGACAGGAAATGTCTGTGCCTGGACTTCTCCTTTCAGGTCATAGGGAGATAAGACTGACCATACCTTTTTTCATTCTGTTTGTAAAGTTATAAAGTCATCATTTTCCTTTGCAGCAAGAACAAATGCAGTCTCCCCCTCTTACCCTACTGTCATCGATTGACATACAGTATAGTGCCCAGGCTGGAAGCTATCGCTTGGCACCACCTCTATAGTTCTTTGGCTGCAAAAGAAAATGACAATTTTAGAACGTTACAAACAGTTATCAGAACAAACCTGTGACCTGTCTGTCCGTGTCTACAGGTTGTACTCTCATATGAAGCTTTCCTTTAAGTTGAACCTGTATTACACAGTACTGCTCGTTACCTACAGCTGTGCACTTATTCCGGTGATTCTTTAGTGTAATACAGTATGCATGGCTTGTAGCTATCAATGGACATTTACTAGCTGGTGAGTCACAGGTAATTTTACATGTCAGCCTTCACTCCCTGCACCTGTACCTAACACTTAAAGGTGTTTACCAGGCAAAACAAATTGTTGCCTATCTTCAAGAAAGGTCATGATTATCAGATGGTGAGGGTCTAACAATTAGCATCCCCATTGATCAACTGTTTGCCAGAGCTGTGCAACTGGTGTACACGATGAAACAGAACAGGAAGCAGACAGCTCCATACACTGTGTAGTGGGCAAGATCAGGTACTGAAGCTCAGCAACCATGCATACAATGGGAGCTGAGCTTCAGTACCTGATCTTGGCCACTACACAGTGTATGGAGCTGTCTGCTTCCTGTTCTGTTTCATTGTGTACACCAGCAGAGCTCTGGCAAACAGCTGATCAGTGGGGGTGCTGGGTGTCAGACCCTCTCTAATCTGATAACAACCTTTCTTGAGGATAGGCCTACTATAAATTTTGCCTAGAGAACTCCTTTCATCTTGAAACTTAGGTTAAACATAAAAGTAATAATCTGCATACAGTACACTACTACAGTTCTCTTCTACATATAGCTCTCCAGTATACAGTGAGTGGCTTTGAGTTTTACTTCCATACAAACTGGGGAGTCACAGGTTAAATTACAGTACAGTATACAGTAGAGAACATGTTTTAATTGTTTCTTCCAAAGAAACTGATGATGGATGCTTGCTTTGAACGTTGTAAACGTTTAGCCACTATTACATTTTCATATTCTCTCTCCACTTGAACCAGTGAGTCAATCAGTGACTGATTGCCCAGTTCAGCAGCAAGCAATTTATGCTTTCTGACACTTAAAAGAGCATTGTTTAATGCTATTGGTTCCTCTTGAGGAAGAGGAGGCAGCCCATCAGAATCCTCAGGGTCAGAATCACTGTCTCCAATCACTACCAGAGAATCCAGGTTATCACCACTATTGAAGCATTCAACAACTTTGTCAATGTGTTCCAAGTCAATGGTCACATCGGCAGCCTATGCGAGGTGATTGAGATGGTTAAGAGATTCAGTTGTTTCATCAGTATCAGAGACAAAGTCCTCCAAATCAACTGCTGACTTAAAGCCGCTCTTTAGAAAACACTTAGTAATAATGTCAGCCTTTACATCGGCCCAAGCACTCTTCACCCAGCTCAGTGCATCAGAAACAGTGATCGATTTAGCTAACATGTGTACTGACGTGACTTCATCCATTTTGGCAATCATAGATCTCATGAGTCTCTTTCTGTAGTAAATCTTGAAGGAATGGATAACCCCTTGATCCATTGGTTGCAGACATGACGTGGTGTTTGCTGGAAAGAACTTAAGTTCCACATGTATCAGATTTTCTTTGCAGTGACGGGGAGTATTATCTACAAAAAGTAGAATTTTTCTGTTCTGCTGCTGCTGCATCCTTTCATTTACTTTCACTAACCATGAACGAAAGATGTCAGATGTCATCCATGCTTTTCTATTGGCAAACCAGTACACACCCATCGTGGAGAGGTCTATCCTTTGAAAGCACCTTGGGCGAACAGCAGTATGGATTACTATTGGCCGCTCCTTTTCTCCACAGAGGTTGGCATATAAGGCTATGGTCAATCTTTGTTTCGCTAACTTCCCACCTTTGCACTGGTCACCTTTTATAGTTAAAGTCTTGTCTGGGATAGCTTTAAAAAAGAGTCCAGTTTCATCCATATTGTAGATGTCCCTGTCAGCATAACCTGCAGTTATAGTATGTAGACGTTCCTTCCAACCATTAACATCATCTATGTTCACCTCTGCACTTTCACCACAAACAGTACAGAAAATTATGTTGTGGCATGTTCTAAATGTATTCAGCCATCCGTTACTAGCATGGAAGTCTTGAATCCCTAGTTGTGTAGAAAACTGTAAAGCCTTCTCTTGCAGCATTGGGCCACTTAAAGGAAAATTTTGTCTGCGTGCATGGTGGAACCATTCCAATACTGCCTTGTTCACCTCTTCATATGGCTGCCACCATCTTCGTTTTACATTTTCATTTGCATTTTCTTCCCATTGTTTTAGAAACAGGTCTCTGCTAACAAGGGTAGTTTGAATTTGTGTTTTACTACACTTAAACTCTTGTGCAAGTTTCCTTTGTGACTTTCCGTCATCACTCTTCTTTATCACAGCAATTCTATCACGCAGGGTTAAAATGGACAGTCTTCTTTTGGCCCTTGAACTCTCCATAGCTGATGGTCTTGCCTGTATACAGTAGACCTAAAAGGCAAATGACAAACTGTTGTGGTTGCTTGTTTTTCTCACCACCTCCTTTCACTATTCCACATGCTTCCTATGCCCTTTCATTAGATGCATGTGAAATAGTGTTAGGTATACCCTGGCATTACACTGTTCAGTACACCATGATCCTTACCAGGTGCTGTCTTCTTGATTTTCAGACCTTCTGTGCAGCACATTCTCTTGTACTGTACAGTATTACAGCATGCAGGACTTTGGTCACCCTAAACTGTTGGCACAGAAAAACAAGAGTCTTAGCAGTGCAGTACTGAACAACCCAGCATCTCAGTGACCAATATGTAATCAATATGGCCCCCTCTGACATCCCTGGTCCCCATATGGCCCCCCATAGCATCCCTGGTCCTCATATGGCCCCCCATAGCATCCCTGGTCCCCATATGGCCCCCCCATAGCATCCCTGGTCCTCATATGGCCCCCCATAGCATCCCTGGTCCCCATATGGCCCCCCCATAGCATCCCTGGTCCTCATATGGCCCCCCATAACATCCCTGGTCCCCATATGGCCCCCCATAGCATCCCTGGTCCCCAATATGGCCCCCCCATAGCATCTCTTGTAATCGATATGGCCTCCTATGACATTCCTGGTCGCCATGATAGATACCCCCAACATCCCTGGTCCCCATCTAGGCCCCCCTGACTTTCCTGATCCCCCTGATGACATCCCCTGGGCACTGTACAGTACATTACTGTAGATCTTACAGTCTCCTGGTGCTTGCGTGGTCCCGTGGCCTAAACACTATGGCGCCGTCTTCTTCCTCTCAGTGAGATAGCCATGCCTCCTTCTTCTGCTCTCCAATGATGTGTCGTCCGGCTCCCGCGCTAGCTCTCTCTATCCTCCTCCTGCATCTTGGCGCCTGTCAGCGCCGATATTGGTATGTGTTCTCTGCTTCTGGTCTTTATAAGGGGGGTTTCCAACAACAAAATATGCACAAAAAGTGGGGTTGGATCAGGGGATGATGTGCTAAATGAGAGGCATTGGCCATAGAAATGCATTGGGGGAAAATCGGTTGCAAAAAAAATCGGTCGGGAAGGGGGGGGTCTTCTCATAGAAGTGGTCTGCTCGGGAGGTTTCACTGTATAATGTAATGGAAAAATGAATACAACCAGCAAAGGAATCAATATGGACATTAGTAAGCCGCTTTAATTAACTTAATCTACATAATAAACAGGGCTAGCAGGGCTAGTCTTATGATGGATGATGCCCTGTGCCATTTTTCTCAGCAATCCAGGCACATATAAACATAGAGCCAACACAGATGCCTTCAGTTGCCAAGCGCACACGCATCAGGTCAGCCAGTTTCATAGGTACAAATCTGCTGACAGATGCCCTTTAACCTCCATCTAGTGTACAATCTGATAATGAACAAATAGCCATACCTCTTGAATCAATATCATGGTACCCAAATGACAATGCCAAGCATTGAGCAAATATAACATTGTCCGCAAAAATAATACGGTATGCAGTGCTTAGTATTAGTGTCACATCACGTAAATATTATGGTGCAGTGCTAAAATAACACCAATGTATTTTTGTACTTATACAGTACAATGCCAAAACAGTATATTTTACACTGATGTACAATACAGATCTTGTCCCCAATCCCATCAGTCCTTGTTCTCAGTTGTCTCACAAACCTAGGGCCAGCTTCATAGGAAGCCAATTATCATAACCTATTGGTATGTTTTTTGATTGTGAGAAGAAATTAGAGAATGCAGTTAAACGAATGGGAACACACAAAAAAGTCGAAGTCCATAAAACAGTTGTCGATTATTAAAGCGTAACTGCCGTTTCAGTACTAAAAAATGAAATTCCTAACATATGTGATGCTGAAGGGCAGATATTCATGAAGCTGTATTTTTCAGTTAATTTTACCTTTCTGATATCTGTATTCAGCCCTTAGCAACCCTATTTCTCTGTGCCTCTATTTCAGCATCTTCCTAAGATAGCTTCTGCTACTCTTCCTGTGGTGATGTTTGCCCTGTCCTTGAGGCCATCCTGTATTTCCCTCACTTCCCATAAGCCTTTTCTCTCCTCACATGAACTAGCAGGACCAATCAGAATGCAGATAACTTCCCCACTACCCCAGGGCAGTGTGTATGCTCACATACAGATAACCAGAGACAAGCCCTGCAGTTACATGAAGTCAGTAAACATTTGTATTAACCTCTTAATAGTCACTTGTCCCTCATTATCTTTCACACTGACAGGGATGGGGGAGGGGGGGATGATTTAGCTGCTTATATCTCTGGTTTGGTAGAAATATGGGCTTTGTATTGTCTTAAAGCTGACATGTTAGGCTTTAAGACAATACCAAAATGACATAAATCTGTTCAGTACAAGGGGAGATATCACTCATAGAAATCAGATGCTGTGAATGAAACTGAAAATGAAAGTATAAGCTGATTGTACAATTATTCCCATTCTGATGTTGAATTAAAGCCTGGACTGTCCTCTTTCAAACAAGCCAGGTTGCATGTTTCTAGCTGGTACCATTCAGGAGATATCAGCCTATAAAGCAGCCCTCCCTCCCCCACTTTCTGTCAAATCTGGGCACATAGCACCACTACATTCACCCCGTCAGCGGGGCCGCCCCCCTCTCAGAACAGACTCTGCAGTAGCCGGTACTCTCGCCCCTTCTAGGGGCTGGCAGCCGATACAGCAGTTCCTACACCTGTCATCAGTCCAGCACCAGATTCTCATCTAGAGGCCTGTTTAAGGCAGCTCTGTGCACCTGACTGATGCCAGAGTATCAGGTCTTTTTCCCAGTGTACTCCAGCTCTCAAGTCCTCTTCTGTTTGGCTCCTGTGTATTCAGACTTCGGCTCGTTCCTCGGCTCTGCTAACCTGCTGGTGATCCGGTCGTCGGCTGATACCTTACTGCTTCCAAGTGGCAACACGACCTGCAAGTTCCCGGCAGCACAAATCCAACCTGCCTTGCAGCAGGCTCTGGTGAAAACCCGGGGGCTTGTTATATTCCGCACGCTAGTACTTTTTAGTAGTACAGAAGCTGGCACTTTCTGCCTCAGCCCAGCTCCAAGCACTCAGGGCTAAGCTCCTCCCACCACAGCTCACCCGTCTCCTGTTATGAAATAGATAAGACGGGCAGCACATGGTTACAGCTTGAGAACAGAGCAGCAGAATAGGACAGTAGCATGCATCTGTGGGGGTTATTAGCAGGTAAAACTGAGAGTGATCAAATTTTAAAGCACAAGAGCATTTATACAGCAGGTTGTACTATACAATTAGGGGATAAAAAATGAAACAGTAGTTACACTTTAAGATTAGTGGTGATTACAAGAAGCAGGGGTTGGACCATCTATGGGGCTTCACTTTGCAAGGACAGTTAATGCACCCTATGTGATTGAATGTGGGTACATATACAGAAAGTTTTATATATTTAACCTGGCTGCACCACAAAACAGAGAGAACTTTCTTTTAACTGCTTTTCTTTTTATACTGTATTTGTAGTATACTTTATTTATCGGGTCTTCATGTGCATTTCTTTTTTTGCTAGTATCTTTCTCTTTACTAATATTAATTATATAATTTTTTTTTCCTTAGGAAGCTGGCAAAATCCACACTAGTTCTGATCCTGGTCTTTGGTGTCCATTATATTGTGTTTGTGTGTTTACCGCACACATTTACTGGGTTAGCCTGGGAAATTCGAATGCACTTTGAACTGTTCTTCAACTCATTTCAGGTACAATATATATATATATAGTATACATATACTAATAGTTGTGCTATTATGTTATTTATTTTCATTCTAAAAAATGTAAAACGTGTGTGTAGTCACTTCTATTTACATACAAGAATATTTGTTTAATACATCCCAAGTCTGTTGGTTGGCATATCATTGTATCAAATCAATGCACTCATTATTAGTGTTGATCGAGCACCAAAGTGCTCGGGTGCTCTGGTAGAACACTTGGTGTTGCTCGAGTGCTCTACAGAGCACCCAAGCACAATGTAAGTCAATGGGAGAAGACCAGGCACCCCCTGTTTGGATGAGGGCAGGGTGTCGGGTTCATAGGAAAAGGTCAGAATCGCAAATTCTCCTCTTTCACTCGTTAAAGCATGCTAATTAACTGAATTCGTACGCATTAGCGTACAATGCGTAGCATTAGCATACAAATTTGTACGCATTAGCGTACAATGCGTAGCATTAGCATACAAATTTGTATGCATTAGCATACTCAAGCATCGCACTCGAGCACACGCGGTATTCGGCCGAACACCGAGTGGACCCGAGCGTAGGCATACTCGGCCGAACAGCGAGTTCGGCCGAGCATGTTCGCTCAACACTACTCATTATATAGCACGAATGGCTGTATTCATTCTCCATAATAGAATATATTATCACCTGTACAAAGCATTTCAGCAATCCTGAATATATTATTGAAGAGCTGCGATTTTACCTAAAAGGTTGTATTACTTGAGCAAATGGCATTTATCATGTAGACAGCAACAAGGCACTTGCTAATGTATTGTGATTGCCCATGTTGCATCCTTTGCTGGTCTGATTCATTTTTCCATCACATTATACATTACTTGTTTCCATGGTTATGACCACCCTGCAAACCATCAGCAGTGGCCATGGTTGCACCATATATAGGAAATGCACCAGCCTATGTGCATTCCCAGCCACCAGAGAGGCCGGCGCTTTTTCCTATAGTGTGCAAGCATGGCCACCACTGATGGATTGCAGAGTAGTCATAACCATGGACACGAGCAGTGTATAAATTAATGGAAAAATAAATCAAGCCAGCAAAGGAGTCAATATGGACAATCACAATATATTAGTAAGAGCCTTGTATTAACTTCCTCAACATGATTAATGCAATTTGCTGAAGTGGGATAATCCCTGAAGTGCATATAACAAGAGGAGCTCCACTAAAAGGATGTAATAAAACATGTAGGAAATTATAAAAATTGTGGGAAAGCCTAATGTATCTTCAATATTCCTTTATTATGGATTTTTTTGTGTTGGATATCAGCTAACTCAATGTTTTCAATGAAAGATAGGCTTAGGAAAACTAATTTTGATATACGTATTTCCCAGAAACCCAGAGGAGCATTGTCTGGCCTACAATACTCCACACACATACAATGCATACTAGGCACTGTCCAAGAAACCCAGAGAGGCATACTAATCTCTCTATAATTCAGCAAACTGAAAAGGTTTCAAAAGGTTTGCTCATGTCTAATTCTCTCATATTTATGACTTTCCAAACCCATACCTTGTGTAACTATAGGTTCATTTGCATTCACATTGCTGGTGATGTCACTTCTGGAGAACTTGTATGCATATTGTGTACTGAACAAAATAGGGGTACCAAGATGAAAATTCTGACAAAATACTAATCAAAATACTGATCATATACTGAAAGTAAGTAAGTAAATAAAATCAAGGAATGAAAAAAGTAAGGGCTCATTCACACAACAGTGGTTTGGTTCCGAATCCGAGCCACATTTTTTGCGGCTCGGGTGCAGACCCATTCACTTCAATGGGGCTACAAAAGATGCGGACAGCACTCCTTGTGCTGTTCGCATCCGTTGCTCCATTCCGTGGCCCCGCAAAAATGATAGATCATGTCCTATTCTTGTCTGTTTTGCTTGACCTCTTCCCTATATATTGCAAATAGTGAAATCCTTGGTGAAAATCTGCAGAAATCATGTACAGTACATGCTGATGATTTAAAATCTACATTGCATGTCATTCTGACACACAATTTTATTTGTAGCATGTGGGTATGATTAATTAAAATTAGAAATGAGCAAACCTGTCATGAGTTGGTTCAGTTTGAATTTGATAAATTTTTTAAAACATTTAATTTGGATCCAAATCAATTCAGACGGAACCAAAGTGGGTCCAAATGCCCTGGAAATTGGTATTTCCACCCTATAGTCTCCCAGGACTATCTCTTTTTGTTGATTTTTTTTTTAATTTTTGCTTTTTTTATCCCCCTCCCTAAGCTCTTAAATAGAAATATGCAAATTTCTCAAAAAGATTTGATCCGAATTTATTTGTGAAGACTAACATTACAAAACAGCTACTGAGAACCTGTATAGTAGTGTAGAACACTGTGCATTGCAGAAACATGCATAGGGAGTCCACTGTGTTAGTGAAACAGTATGACACCCTGGTAACAGGCGTCACTCTGAGAATCACTTCATACTTTAATCATTTCATTAGTTACGGGGCTAAAACTGACCAAATAACTGAAGTGTGAACTCAGCCTCACAGGTTAATGTTAGCGTCAGGTATAAAGAACCGTGCAGTGGGCCAAGATTCTACTATAGGGTGAAGAGTGAACTCCTTTTACACCATCGTCAGCTGATTCCACATACTGCAGATTTCTACAGAACCTGTTCTGTAACACGCAGAGACAAGAAGTGTCCCCCTGACAGAGTGGAAAGGGTGTCAGGAGTAACTTTGTGTTGACATCACTGTTTATTTTGCCCTTCTTCTCATCCATCATAAGGGCAACCCCCAAAAAACAGATCCTGTCTTTTGAGCATCCACCTTCACATGGTCAGAATTTGGTCAGTAATACATCAGTATCGCTAAGGCCAAAAAAAACAGAGATGACACATGATTGGAAAGTTTGCATGTTTTCTGTGGTTTGTACCAACTCCTGCTTTTGACTTCCAAATCATGAGCATATCCTGATGAAAAATAGGGACTGTGTTATCCAGGCCTTATAGCTCCTCCAAAGATAGGATCTGTTGTGTTTCTTATTTTTCCGTCCTTCTGACAGATCAGAAGAAAAGTAAAATAAATGGTGATGTCAACAAAACCAAACAGGGGCAATAACGGCCCAGTGACAGAGTGGTGAGGCTGGCAACAGCATGAGGAGTCAGCATATTGACCCAGTCACAGAGTGGTGAGGGTGGCAATAGCATGAGGAGTCAACACAGTAGCCCAGTGACAAAGTGGTGAGGTGAGAGGCAAAAGCAGTAGCAGTAACAGCACAAGATGGTGGGTGGCAGTAGGAGCACATGGCAGCAGGTATGTGACGCCCAGAATAATCTAGTCTGATGCATCAAGCACTAGCGTGTGGAAATCCTGGCTGATCCACACTTGATTCATCTTCACAAAGGTCAGTCTCTCCACATTTTGGGTGGAAAGGTGAGTTCTCCTTGGGGTAACTATGCCCCAAGCCACACTAAACACCCGCTCTGATGCCACATAACTGGTCAGTTGCGGCCACAAATCAAGTTTGGGTGCCCAGCAGTCCAGGGGATCTTCCTTGTGGGATGGCAGGGTGCAGTCCAAGTATTCCACCACCTGCTGGTTCAGGTTCTGCTCCATGTATGCTGCTGGTGGGTGGTTTCCTCACTAGGTGGGAGAAAAAAAGTGTGCATCTGAGACTTTAGACTTAAGGTGCTGCTGATGAAGCTGGTACTGCTCCTACCCATCACCCTCCAGCAGCCATGGCAGTGGAACATGAGCGCAGGGGCCCCATGGTCAGACCTTCGTAAGGATGGGCGAAGGCACACATAGGCAGTGGGCAACTGACTACATAGGATGTCTTGATAGTAGTTCAGTTTATCCTCCCTCTCAGCGGGTGAAAAAAAAAGGCTCCCATTTTGGACCAGTAGTGAGGGTCTAACATGGTGGACAGCCAGTAGTCATAGTCATCCCTCTGCCGAATTCTGACAATTCGGCTGTCACTACGCAGTCAACCGAGTGTGCATCAGGCCATTTGCGCAAGGGACTTGGAAGGACTCCCTGCCTCCATCTCCACTGCATACTGCCACAATGTGTCTGGGTCATCTACTTGATTTTTCTTATCGCCCTCTAGCTCCTCCTGCTCCTCCTCTCCTGTCACTTGTGCAAAAAAACAAACAAACACCCATTTCTGTATACATTGCTTGTGTGTGAATGTCCTCTTCCTCTTTCTCCTCCTCCAGTTCAGCCCCAACAGGGCTCAGGTGGCCGTGAGATGTAGGCGCCACTTATCCTGTCCCCTGGCCAGAAAGATTTGGCTAAATCTGTTCCAGGACATGAAGCAGTGAAATTACATTGTTCATTCCGTTGTCCTTGTTACTGACAAACAAAGTGGCCTCCTCAAAGGGCCTGAGCAAATGGCAGGTGTCACGCATGAGCTGCCACTGGCTAACATCAAAGTTACACAGAGAAGTGCTCCTGTCCATCTGCATCAAGAAATTGTTTAAGAAATCATCCTCTGCTCATATAGTTGGTCCAACATGTGGCCAGTGGAGTTCCAACAGGTGGAAACGTCGCATTTGAGGCGATGTTGGGGAATGCCATTCTGCCTCTGCAGCTCAAGAAAGGTGTGCTTGGCAGTATAGCTGAAGTGCATACAGTTTCCTGGCCATTTTCAGGATGCCTAGCACATGGGTGGAAGACTAGAGGAACCGCTTTACAAGCAGATTAACCACATGCGCCATGCAGGGCGCATGGCTCAGCCCTCCTTGATGCAGAACGTACTTCCCGTTGTCAGTGACCATGGTTTTGATCTGAAGTTGACGAGGAGACAGCCAGGATTTGATTTCTTGATGGAGGACACGGAGCGGTTCCTCCCCTGTATGACTTTGTTCATCCAGGCAAACTAAATGCAGAACAGCGTGACACCGCTGTGCCCTGCACATGTGGTATACTGAATTGTGCCTACGGTGGATGTTGAGGACAAGGTGGAGGCTGATGAGGCGGCGGAGGACATTAGTGCAGGACCCACAGCTTGAGACTGTGGAGGCAGCAGTGCCGTCTCCTGGCCAGGTTACTGGTGTCGCTGGGCAGGAATCACATTTATCCAGTGGTCCGTAAAGGACATTTTGTCCTTGACCGTAGTTACAGCTCCACACGTTGGCATTGCCGTGAACTTTAGCAGACACTTACAGGCTAAAAGACTGGTCCACCTTTGGTTCGACATACGTGTGCAGGGCTGGTACTGCCTTTTTGGAGAAGTAATGATGGCTTGGGACTTTCCACCTTGGCTTGGCACAAGCCATCAGTTCTCTAGAAGGTGAAGAGTCCACCACGTGGAAAGAGAGGGACTGTGGTACCAGAAACCTGGCAGAAGCACGTTTAGCACCTGGACCATTGGATGAGTGCACTGTAGTAAGGCAGCAGCAGGGTTAACTGTGGATAGGAGGTACATTGCACTCAGATACCTGCGCTGGGTGAGATAATGGAATCCGGGGAGTAATGTGTTCAGGCAGCTTAGAGCTGAGCACACCTTGGTTTCTCTGACAATATGGGCCCGGATTACATTGGGAGCGGTTGGTAGGTGGCAGTGGGAACTGACCGCTCCCTTCCTCCCATTCACTCCAGGATTTTGGATAGATCTGTGCAAAAGCACAGGTGAGATTATTCTGGTCATTAAGACCTCTATAAATCTCCCTCTCCTGGGTCAATTGTGTTGAGTTCATCCAGAGAGGGTATTGCTAGCCCTCTCTGCAGCTCTGGGTGTAGGAAGCCGCTGCAGTATTGCTGGAAACCTTAATCCAAGTGACCCAGGGAAGGCACAGACCTCAGAGCAGGTGAGGTGCAGACCTCTATTGTGTCAAAACCCCCAGACGGGAAGATTCTCTGTTGCGTGTATTTTGTGTCATTGCTGAAGAGAAAAGCTGTTTGTGTTGAACTTAAAGGGAAAAAGAACAATACTATCAGACCGTGAAATTAACCCCAAAAGCAAGGATTAATAGAAGTAGTTTTTAGAGATGAGCGAATCATCAAAAATTCTCTTCGGCGAATAATCGACGAATTTATGACAAGATTTGTTCTTAATATAAATTTATTCGGTTGAATTTGAGTTAAAAAATAATCGTTGTTTTGCAAACATTACTGCACAAATTACGAACATACAGTCTAAGCATTGTTAAAAGTACACTACTGAACTGATTGCGTAAGCATTAGCGTACGAAGTCCGTACGAATCCTTAGCGTACTATTGACTCTTGATTGCGTCATACGCACGCACAAAGCTAGGTCGCGGCGTACAGTCCTCAGGCAGTCCATATGAGGTAGAAAAGTAAAGTGCTCACTGTTAGCTATCCGGCTAAGTGTATAATTTACTAAAAACACTATACAATAAGTGCATAATAGGACACATTGCAGTACCTAAGCAAGAATACACACAATGGGCTAAAGTGCTTGAACGCTGCTGAACCTGTAAAAACATTATTGCTATTGCAATTATTAGGGGTACAGAGAGGGCAGCCTGTCACAAAGACCGGTGTTGAACGGTGTGTTGTCTTCCTATAGGCTCTATCGTAGGGATGGGCTGCACCTCAATGGGGAAGGGGTAGCTGTTTTGAGGGAGAAGATGGCTAGAAGGCTGGAGGAATGTTTAAACTAGGGACTGGGGGGGAGGGTAACTAACTTATAGGAGGGGAAGATAGTGCAGATAGAGACCTGGGGCATGGTAAAGGAACTGTGGGAGGAATGGAAGGAGGAACTAGAACAGTTCAGAAGGAAAGGTGTAGAGGAAAAAATATACATAAACCTCTTAATTGTATGTAAACTAATGCCAGAAGCCTGACTAATAAAACTGGTGAAATGGAAGTAGTGATGTGTAGGGGAGGACTATGACATAGTTGGAGTACCTGAGACATAGCTGGATGATAGTTATGACTGGGTAGTTAATGTATAGGCTTACAGTCTGTTAAGAAAGGATTGCCAAAACCGGAGAGGGTGATGGGTCTGCCTTTATGAAAAGTCCTGTCTAAAGCCCACACTCCAGGAAGATATAAGTGAGGGACATAAACATGTGGAGTCACTGTGGGTAGAAATACATGGAGGAAAAAACAATAATAAAATACTAATAGGAGTTTATTATAAACCACCTAATATACCAGAGTCCACTGAAAACCTACTTCTAAACGAAATAGACGAGGCAACAAATCAGAATGAGGTTGTCATTATTGGGGAATTCAACTATCCAGATATAGACTGGGAAACTGCAATCTGTACATCTCATAAAGGAAACAGGTTCTTGGCAATAACCAAAGACAATTACCTTTCCCAACTGGTTCAGGACCCTACTAGAGGGACGGCCATACTGGACTTAGTATTAACCAATAGACCTGACAGAACAACAGATGTGCAGGTTGGGGGACACCTGGGAAATAGTGACCATAAAATAATAATCTTCCAATTGTCATTCAAAAGAATGTTTCTTCAGGGAGGAACAAAAATATCAAACTTAAAAAAATCAAAATTTAGCCAACTAAGAGAGGCCATAGGCCTAACTAACTGGGACAAAGTCCTCAAAAATAAAAATACAGCCACAAAATGGGATATTTTGAAAAGATTCCTAATATCTAATTGTGAGAGGTACGTACCTTATGGAAATAAAAAGTTAAGAAACAAAAAAAAAAAAACAATAATGTGGATAAAAAGAAATGTAAAGAAAACAATAAATGACAAAAACAAAGCATTTAAATCACTAAAACAGGAGGGGAGCGAGGAAGCATTGAAAAACTATGAGGAAAAAAATAGAATATGTAAAAGACAAATAAACGCAAAAAAACTAGAGACCAAGAGAATAATCGCAAAAGAGAGTAAAACTAACCCTAAAATGTTCATAAATTATATAAATGGTAAAAAGTATAAACCTGAAGGTGTCGGACCTTTACACCGTAATGAGGGGGGAGTTGCAGAGAGCGATGAGGAGAAAGCTGCAAAATATTTTTTTCTCCACTGTATTCACTGAGGAAAATGCAGAATATAAAAGTAAATTCCCCATTAAAAGTGCCCTGTCTGACCCAGGAAGAAGAAGAGCAACAAATCGCCAGGACCGGAAGGCATACACCCCCGTATCCTAAAAGAATTGTAAAGTAATGTCATAGCCAGACCCTTATTTCTGATATTTAAGGACTTTATACTGACAGGGGGTGTTCCACAGGATTGGCGCATAGCAAATGTGGTGCCAATATTCAAAAAGGGTCCAAAAACAGAGCCTGGAAACTATAGGCCGGTAAGTTTAACTTCTGTTGTAGGTAAACTGTTTGAAGGTTTTCTAAGAGATGCTATCTTGGAGTACCTCAATGAAAATAAGCACAAACTCCATATCAGGATGAGGAGGATGGAAGCGTCTGCTTGTGCCCATGCGAATGCAGGGGAGCCGAGCGGTACAGTGCTCGTTTCGAGCACATTCGCTCATCTCTAGTTCTGAGTCCTGTCAGTCATGGGCTTCTCGTCTCAGAGTCTGCCCTCAGGCCTTAAAGAGGACCTTTCATCACTCCTGACATGTCTGTTTTAATAGCTACATGCATTCCTCGTGTAATAACAATTCTGGAACATCTATTCTTATGTATGTATGTTGTGCCATTCCTTTATTATTTGCACTAGAAGTTATGAATGAATTGCTATTTGTCTTCAGTAAGGGAACAGAGGGAAGGTAGCAAGTTGGGGGTGTGTACCTGCAGAATCTGAACATGGCAGCACTGATTGGATAGAGTCAGTCTGTGCAGGGACACACCCCCAACTGGTCACCTCCCCTCTGTTCCCTTACTGAAGGCAAATAGCAATTCATTCATAACTTCTAGTGCAAATTATAAAGGAATGGCACAACATAGAGCCATAAGAATAGATGTTCCAGAATTGTTAGTACGTGGGGAATGCATGAAGCTATTAAAATAGGCATGTCAGGAGTGATGAAAGGTCTTCTTTAAGTAGCTGTGAGAATCACTGAAACTTGCTAGTGCTTAATTGTCTGTTCTCAGCTTCACACAAGCGTTTGTATTTTGTATCAGGACTAGAGATGAGCGAACATGCTCGCTCGAGCTTGATGCTCGTTCGAGCATTAGGGTATTCGCATATGCTCGCTACTCGGACAAGCATATCGCGATCCTCGAGGAAATGGCAACTTCCTCTTCCTGCATATTAGGCGCCTTTTTTCAGCCAATCAACATGCAGGAGAGTCTTTGGTACCTCCTAGCATCACGTGGGGCCCCTACAAGTCGATAGCAGGGATTGGCTGGCCAGATCAGATGACCTGGGAATATAAGAATCTGGTCCCGCGCTGCTCGCGTCATACGCCGTCTTCATGAGACTAGGGATAGAGCTGCTGTCTGTCAGGGAGAGTGTTAGGGCCTGAATTTAGATGTTGGTTAGGCAGGAATCACCCACAAAGAACCCAACAGCCCTTCTAAGGGATACAAGCACCTTTTTTTTTTTGTCTCCTCCAGGCTGCTGGCTGGGACTTGTAGTGCAGCTACCGCCATCTTGGCTGCACACTGTACACAGTGACTGGTGGCAGAAGGGACAGCATGTGGTCCACACAGACCCAAAATAAATTGCCCAAAGTACTTATTTTTGCTGCTGCTGTACCTTGGCTTTGGCTCTGTTTCTCAGCGCGTATTGGAGGAGGGGGATGAGGATGAGGAGGAAGAGGAGGAGAATGTTGGCGAGACAGAAGAGGGTACCAATGCTCAGTCCTTCTTAACTCTTGAGCATGTATGGGCTGAAGAGGAGGACTTGGAGGAGGAGGAGGAGGAAATGGAGAGTCAACCTACTGAGGAAAGGCAATTCTTGCGTGTTGGGACTCTGGCACACATGGCAGACTTCATGTTTGGCTGCCTGTGACCCGTGACCCTCTCGTTAGAAGCATTTTTTCAAACACCGATTACTGGGTGTTCACTCTCCTGGACCCACAGTACAAGCAGGACCTTTCCACTCTCATCCCTGTAGAGGAAAGGAGTATGAGAGTGAATCAATATCAACAGGCCCTGGTGCACAAGCTGAAACAATCCTTCCCATCTGACGCCACTAGCGGCAGACGGCGTGGTTCTGTGGGCCAAGTAGCGGGGGAGAGGAGGCGAGCAGGCAGCTTGTCCAGCACTGGCAGGGGAACACTCTCCAAGGCCTTTGCCAGTTTTATGTCACCCCAGCAAGACACTGTCACCTGTCCCCAGTCTAGGCAGAGTAGGGGGGAGCTGTACAGAAAGATGGTGAGGGAGTACCTAGCTGACCATACCAACGTCCTGCGTGATCACTCTGCTCCATACAACTACTGGGTTTCAAAGCTGGACACGTGGCCTGAACTGGCACTGTACGCCTTGGAGGTGCTGGCCTGCCCTGCCGCTAGCATGTTGTCTGAGGGGGTATTCAGTGCAGCTGGTGGCGTCATCACCGATAAGCGTACACGCCTGTCAACTGACAGGCTGATGCTTATTAAAATGAACAAAGCCTGGATTTCACCGGAATTCAAATCTCCTCCGGGGGAAAGCATCTAAAGAATAAGATTCCTCATGTATCCGATTCCTCTCCTCTACTCCTCCTCCTCATTCTCTTCATTGCCAAACGCTGACCCAAAAGGGAATTTTTTAGAGGGCCAACTGGCACTCTTTTAAGAAAATGTTTCCGGAGGGCCACCTACAGACACTCTAAAAAAATTTTCAGGAGCGTCAACTACAGAGACTCTAAAACAATTTTTCAGGAGCGTCAACTACAGACACTCTAAAACAATTTTTCAGGATCGTCAACCACAGACACTAAAAAAAAATTTTTTCAGAGGGTCGACTTCAGACACTCCCAAAAAAAAATTTTTGGGAGGCTCACCTACAGCCATTTGACTACAATCTCAGTCGGACAAAGGCATTGGTGGTGTCACCGCCATGCTGTATCAGGCTAAATTTTTGGGTGGTTTACCTGCTACCTCAGTCTAACTCGATCACTCTGTTGTCACCGCCGCCATACAGGGTCACGCTAAATTTTATTTGTTTTTCGCTACCTCAATCTAACTCTGTCACTCTTGTCACCGCCATGCTGCTTCACGTTAAATTTTATTTGTTTTTCTCCTGCTACCTCACTCTAACTCGTTCACTCAGATGTCACCGCCATAGTGGGTTGCACTATTAGCAGCCCAAGTCTGCACAGTCCTTTTTTTCTCTCTAACTGATCGATACTACACGTCACATTAGAAAATAAGTTTTTTTGCTCTCAGTTAATACACATATATTTGAAAAAGTTCAATGGAACAATTTTCTGGGTTGAACTATACCAGGCCGAGTCTGCACAATCCTTTGTTTCTCTGTAATTGCTATATACTACATGTCACGTTAGAAAATACGCTTTATTGCTCTGTTATGCAAATATATTTGAAAAAGGTCACTGTGGGACAATTTTCTGGGTAGCTCTATGCCAGGCCCAGTCTGCACAATCCTTTGTTTCTCTCAAATTGATATATAATAGTTATATACACAAAATTTTGAACCCAGCAGGGGTACCACCACTACCAGCCTAACCACCACCAGCATGCTCAGGCATATGAGTGCTAAACACCCGATTCAGTGGAACCAAGGCCGTTCACCTCCTGCCGGTCACACCACTGCTCCTTCCCCTGTGTCACTTGCTGCCTCTGCGAGTCAACCCCCCGCCCAGGACCCCGGCACGAGCGCCTACCACTCGAAAACTACCCCTTCGCCTCCACGATCCTCCACACTGTCCACCAATGTGTCCCTACTCAGCATTCAGCTGTCATTAGATCAGACATTGGAGCGCAAACGGAAATAAAGTTCCACCCACCCACATGTACAAGCCCTCAACGTCCACATACAGGGCCACAATAAATTTTAATGTGCTTCGCCTGCTCCCGCAGTGTAACTCGGTCACTCTGTAGTCACAGCCATACAGGGCCACAATAAATTTTAATGTGCTTCGCCTGCTCCCGCAGTGTAACTCGGTCACTCTGTAGTCACAGCCATACAGGGCCACAATAAATTTGAATGTGCTTCGCCTGCTCCCGCAGTGTAACTCGGTCACTCTGTTGTCACAGCCATACAGGGCCACGATAAATTTTTGTGCTTCGCCTGCTCCCGCACTGTAACTCGGTCACTCTGTTGTCACAGCCATACAGGGCCACGATAAATTTTTGTGCTTCGCCTGCTCCCGCACTGTAACTCGGTCACTCTGTTGTCACAGCCATATAGGGTCACAATAAATTTTAATGTGCTTTGCCTGCTCCCGCAGTGTAACTCGGTTACTCTCTTGTCACAGCCATACAGGGCCCCGATAAATTTTAATGTGCTTTCCCTGCTCCCGCAGTGTATCTTGGTCACTCTGTAGTTATAGCCATACAGGGCCACGCTAAATTTTATCTCTTCTTCGACTGCTACCTCAGTCTAACTCGGTCACACTGTTGTCACCGCCATGCTGTGTCAGGCTGTGTCGTGGGGTGGGGGATATGACAGCAGTGCCTGCATGGGCATGGGTGATGGACCTTCGTTGCACCTAGTTGGGTGCTTCCCTAACACGTGATGGCCATGTGCCTCGCCATTCTTGGTTTGGGCGAGCACAATTGCCTTGAGGGTCACCACTAGGCTGTTGCCCGAGAATTTGGGGTAATGGTGGGATTAGGCAGCCTCAGAGGCATCCATGCATGCTACCCCTGCTGTTTCCTGTCCATTTCCGTGGTGTTTCCATCATTTTCTGAGGTTTCCAGGTTTTCACCCAGCCTTCCCTAGGCAGAGCCTTGGTCCCCTACAAAAAATGTTCGAGTCTCCCATTGACTTCAATGGGGTTCGTTATTCGAAACGAGCACCTGAGCATCGGGAAAAATTCGAACTCGAATAACGAGCACCTGAGCATTTTAGTGCTCGCTCATCTCTAATCAGGACTTTGATTTTCGGACTGTGACCTCGACCCCGTTTTTGGATTCTCCTCTGGCTCTGACGTGATCTCTTGTTACTGACTTGGACCGCTTGACCTGTTTATTGCCTGTCGATTTTTGTGTACCTTTGTGTTGTTTATAGTTCATCTTTCTGTTATCTCTGCTCAGGAAAAAGTTCCAGGCCTTTAAGGAAGATTTCCTTTTATATTTTGAGTTAAGGCCTAGAACTTCTGGTTCTGAGGAAAAAAGAGTTAAACTGATAATGTCCCGGCTTCAGAGCGCACCTCGTTCTTGGGCATTTGCTTTGTCTCCTCAGGCAACCGAGCGTTCCTCTGTATCCCAGTTTTTTGCTGCACTGGGATCCCTGTACGAGGAACCTGACAGTAGTACTGTTGCCATCAGAAAACTGACTAGCTTACGTCAGGGCAGAATGCCAGTGGAGGATTATTGTTCTGAGTTTAGGCAGTGGGTGGTGGCTTCCAAGTGGAATGATAGTGCATTGACTTATTAATTTAATTTGAGTTTTTCTGAGAGTCTTAAGGCATGTTAGTTAATTTTACTGAACCTAAATCCTTATAGGAGGCCATGACTCTTGCTATTCGCTTGGACAGAAGGTTACGTGACAGACAGCGACAAAAAAATTCTTTTTCACGTGACTCTAGTACTTCAGCTAAGACCTTATTTCCATCTTTATCTGTTTCTGCGGTCTCTCTGGAGAAACCTATGCAGCTGGGGTCTACACTCAATCCTTCTGACAGGAGATTGACCGCAAGAAAAAAGGTCTGTGCTTCTACTGCGGAGGAGCCGATCATTTAATCGCCAACTGTCCAGCTCTGCCGAAGCAGAAAAACTTCTAGGCCTAGGTGGTGATCCGGGAAGCCACCTAGGCCATCAGGTATTTCCCAAGAAAGCCAGAAAAATAATTTTGCCTGTTGGAATTGAATTTAGGTTGAAATCCAGTTCTGGGTTTGCTTTTGTTGATTCTGGAGCAGCAGCTAATTTTATCTCTGCTGAGTTTCTTCGTTCTCACAGAATTCCACAATTGTCTCTCTCAAAGCCTTTGAGAGTGACCGCTGTGGACACAACTCCCCTGGCCAGGGGAAAAATTTTATTTTGTACCCCTGAATTGTCTCTTTCTGTGGGGGTTTGTCATAAAGAGTTAATTATTTTTTTTGTTATGGAAAATGTACTTGTTGATGTTATATTAGGAATGCCATGGCTCCAGATTCATAATCCTGTTTTTGATTGGTCTCGAGGGGAATTAATTAGTTGGGGTCATTTCTGTTTTGGCAAATGTCTAAATTTAGTTTGTGCAAATGTTGATGTTTCTGAACCAACTATTCCTTCCTATTTACAAGATTTTTCTAGAGTTTTTTCTAAGGAAGCGTCAGGGGGATTACCTCCTCATCACTCTTATGATTGTGCTATTGATCTTCTCCCTGGTGTTAAATTCCCTAAAGGCAGAATTTATAATATCTCTACCCCAGAGCGGGAGGCTATGAGGGATTATATTTCTGAAAGTCTGCAAAAGGGACATATTAGGCCGTTAAAGTCTCCTCTGGGTGCTGTTTTTTTCTTTGTTTCCAAAAAAGATGGTGGGCTAAGGCCTTTTATTGACTACCGGGAGTTGAATAACATTACGGTTAGAATTGTTACCCTCTGCCACTCATCCCAGATTTTTTTAATCAAATCCAAGGAGCCCAGTGGTTCACTAAGTTGGATCTCCGTGGGGCATATAATTTGATTCATATTAAGGCTGGTGATGAGTGGAAGACAGCATTTAACACCCCAGAGGGTCATTTCGAATATTTGGTGATGCCGTTTGGTCTGACTAATGCTCCGGCTGTGTTTCAGGATTTTATGAATGACATATTACGAGAATTTATTGGTAAATTTGTTGTAGTGTATCTAGATGATATTTGGATTTTTTTCCAAAGACCATGAAGAACATATAAAACATGTAAGATCTGTGTTTCAGACCCTCTCTGATAATTCATTGTTAGTCAAACTTAAAAAGTGTATTTTTGAGGTTGCTTTTCTAGGTTATGTTATAACTAGGGATGAGCGAACCGAACCTTAACGAACCAGATTCGTTACGAATAGAGATGAGCGAGTAGTGTTCGATCGAGCCGGTATTCGATCGAATACTACGCTATTCGGCATACTCGATTTCGATCGAGTATAACGGCGATGGCGCACTTAGAATTCGTTTCCCCTCCCACCTTCCCTGGCGCTCTTTTTCCACCAATCACCATGCAGGGGGGGTATGACAGGCCCGCGGAGCACGCTGGCAGCGCGAAAACGGCGTCTACATGGATTGGCTGGAAAAACCACGTGACCTTGAATCATAAAAACTCAGCTCTTCCTGCTCGTTCACATATGCTGCGTGAACTTAGTCAGGGACAGAGGCTGGAGAAGGGAGAGATAGGTTTTAGCTGTTGGACAGGCAGGAGCGTGATTAAAAGCCCTTATCAGGGCTACTATAGTGCAGTACAGTGATAGCTTTACTACCATATACACTCTGCAGAGAACGGCTGCTGTATTCAGGGATAGCTGCTGGA
>ONZH01008048.1:0-16493 GCA_900303285.1 Rhinella marina | reverse complement strand
CCAGTGCATTGGTGGACAAACCTCAAGTAAGGCTCCATTCCACGTCCTGTTTCTTCCTGATTCGATCTATCTGATTGGATCCATTCATTTCAATGGGTCCTGAAAAAACAGACGAATCAGAAAGAAAAAGGACGTGTGAATGAGCCTAACAAGTAATAGTGCCGGCTCTCGATATTTATAAAAATTGTTTTAACAATAAACTAAAAATATTAATTTTCACAATCAATAGTTTAATGTATACTAACACACTACTGTTTTTGAAACTTGCATACTAGTTTACTTGATTTTATGGCACATCAATTTAATATTTTTCTGTGCTGTTTGGGCTAATAGTAGAGCGGATGCTTTAAGGCTAAAGTCGCACCATATTCAGTGTTCACATTAGTTTGAAATCCAACAGTCTCACGGCCCCACTGAACGTACAGACAGACATTTGCTGCTATACAGTTTCATATTTCTACTATATGCTGACATGAAAAGGGAGAAAAACTACAGTTTGTTTTTTTATTTAGAGTTTTTATTATAAAATATTATGGTATTGCCTTTAGGATATGAAGCTCTGGGATTCATGCACATCCTGAACAAATGTATGCCAAATTCCACGCTTACATCTTTTTCATATACTTTGTAAATGCCTCTTTGTACAGTTGTAAACATATGTGCAGGTGGATTTTTAAACAGCAGAACCAAAGCATTTTACAGTACCATACCTGCAAAGTGAATGAGATTTGAAAAAAAAAATCCCATTCACATGCTGTGTAACATACATGCGTGTGGATGGCGACTTATGTTGTGGATTTCTACTACAATTTTTTTCAAAACAGAGGGTGAAATCCTCAGCAAATCCAGAGCAAAATCAATGGCAAAATATGTATCTGATTTTCCACTACAGCTTTCGTTCTGGGTAAAAAAAAAAACAGATCCTGTTGCATCAGTTGTCATCCGTTTGAGCCATTTCCGTCTGAGATCTGTTTTTTTTAGATGGAAACAAAAGTATGCAGGGACTTTTTTCTCATCTAAAAAACGGATCTCAGACGAAATTGCTCAAACGGATGATAACTGATGCAACAGGATCCCTTTTTTTTTTTTTTTTTTAACAGGAGCCCGTTTTTTCCCCACTCTCTCTTCTTCTGATGGATCAGAAGAACAGAAAATGAAACAGTGATGTGAACTCAGCCTTAGCTATTGCAGTACATAGCGTCATTATGATGCCACGGTTAAATATTTCGCCCCGTACATGTGTGAAGTGGAGCTAAATTGATTATAGAGAATACCTTCAGTTAGCTGTTGCATTACATAGCATCAGTATGATGCCACATTTAAAGCGTAACTGCCGTTTCAGTACCAAAAATTAAATTCCTAACATATGTGATGCTGAAGGGCAGATATTCATGAATCTGTATTTTCCAGTTAATTTTACCTTTCTGATGTCTGTATTCAGCCCTTAGCAACCATATTTCTCTGTGCCTCTATTTCAGCATCTTCCTAAGATGGCCTCTGCTGCTCCTCCTGTGGTGATGTTTGCCCTCTCGTTGAGGCCATCCTGTATTTCCCTCACTTCCCATAAGCCTTTGCTCTCCTCACATGAACTAGAAGGACCAGTCAGAATACAGATAACATCCCCACTATTCCAGAGCAGCTCATATACCGATAACCAGACAGAAGCCCTGCATTACATGATGTCAGTAAGCATTTGTATTAACCTCTTAATAGTCACTTGTCCCTCATTATCTTCCATACTGACAGTGGCTGCTTTAGTTGCTCCTATCTCTGGTTTGGTACTATGTAGAAATATGGGCTGTATTGTCTTAAAGCTGACATTCTGGGCTTTAAGGTAATACCAAAATGACATAAATCTATTAACTATAACGGGAGATATCACTCATAGAAATTGGATACTGTGAATGAAGCTGAAAATGAATCATTTTCTAATAGTGATTTCTCCTCTGTTGCTTGGACTAGAGGTCCCATTCTGGTCTTGAAGCCTGGACTGTCCTCTTTCAAACAAGCATGTTTCTAGCTCGTACCATTCAGGAGATATCAGCCTCTAAAGAAGCTCTCCCCCCTCCACTTTTTGCCTCAGCCCAGCACCAGGCACTCAAGGCTAAGCGCCCCCCCTCCCCCCTTCCTGCTGATCCATCTTCTGCTATGAAATAGAGAAGACATTCTGCCCTTGACTACAGCTTGAGATACGACCAGTTGGATAGGGAAGTAGCATGCATCTGTGGGGGTTAAAAGCAGGTAAAACTGAGAATGATCAAATTTTAAAGCACAAAAGCACTTACACAGCAGGGTGTCCTATACCATTAGGGGATAAAAAATGAAACGGCAGCTACACTTTAAATATATTGCCCTGTACATGTCCACAGTGGAACTAAGTTGATTATAGTGAATGCCTTCTGTTAGTTGTGTTACATAGCACCAGTATAACTTCACAGATAAATACTTTGCCCTGTACATGTGTACAGTAGAACCAAATTGATTATAGAGAACAGCTTCAGTTAGCTGTTGTATTACATAGCGTCAGTATGATGTCCTAGTTAAATACTTTGCCCTGCCCATGTGTGCAGTGGAACTAAACTATATAGCAAATGTCTTCTGTTAGCTATTGCATTACATAGCATCAGTATGATGCCACTGTTAAATATATTGCCCAGTACATGTGTTAAATGGAACTAAATTGATTATAATGACCTTCTTATGTTAGCTGTTGCAT
Source organism: Rhinella marina (assembly GCA_900303285.1). Classification (NCBI taxonomy): domain Eukaryota; kingdom Metazoa; phylum Chordata; class Amphibia; order Anura; family Bufonidae; genus Rhinella; species Rhinella marina. The sequence continues at coordinate 13,777 of ONZH01008048.1, read as the reverse complement.
TATATAGCGTCAGTATGACACCGTAGTTAAATACTTTGCCCTGTACATGTGTGCACTGGAACTAAATTGATTACAGAAAATGGCTTCTGTTAGCTGTTGTATTACATACATCTGGCTGGCGAAGGAAAAAAGGGGGGACCCCACGCCATTTTTTTAAAATTTATTTAATTATTTTTGTAAAAAAATGGCGTGGGTCCCCCCCTTTTTTCCTTTGCCAGCCAGATACAACCAGCAGCGGCAGCTTGGCACTGCCAGGGTGGGAAGGGACACGGTTATTGGCCCTTCCCAGCCTAATGGTACCAGCCTGCAGCCGCCCCAGAGCCAGACCCTCAATTTAGAAGGTCCGGTCCTGCGGGTACCCGGCTCTTCCCGGCACCCCTGGTGGCGGTGGGTGCCGAGGTAATAGATGTTGGGGTTAGTGCTGGCCTGCCATACCGGCAAGCACTAAGCCCAGTATTAGTAATCAGGGCCGTCTGTAGATAGCCATAATTACTAAAACTGTAGTATTGTAAAAAAAAAAATACACACACACAAAAATAAAACATTTTATTGAAATAAACACTCCCCCAGACCCCTGTTTGACCATTTTATTAAAAAAAAAAAAAGCTGGTCCGACGTAGTCCACCGAATCCGACGTAGTCCTCTGCATTCACGACCCTGAAAAATAGAAAACAAACACACAAACACAGACCACTTACCTCTTCCTGCACTGGGATAATACACACAGCGATGTCACTGTACAGGGATAATAAACACAGTGATGTTACTGTACAGGGATAATAAACTCAGTGATGTCACAGTACAGGGATAATAAACACAGTGATGCCACAGTACAGGGATAATACACACAGTGATGTCACTGTACAGGGATAATACACACAGCGATGTCACTGTACAGGGATAATAAACACAGTGATGTCACTGTACAGAGATAATAAACACAGTGATGTCACAGTACAGGGATAATAAACACAGTGATGTCAAAGTCCAGGGATAATAAACACAGCGATGTCACCGAACAGAGATAATAAACACAGCGATGTCACTGTACAGGGATAATAAACACAGTGATGTCACTGTACAGGGATAATAAACACAGTGATGTCACAGTACAGGGATAATAAACACAGTGATGTCACAGTACAGGGATAATACACATAGCGATGTCACTGTACAGGGATAATACACACAGTGATGTCACTGTACAGGGATAATAAACACAGTGATGTCACCGTACAGGGATAATAAACACAGTGATGTCACAGTACAGGGATAACAAACACAGTGATGTCACAGTACAGGGATAACAAACACAGATATTTCTTTATGGTGGGCCCCAAGAATTATTTCCTCTGGTGGGCCCTAGGTACTCCAGTCCGACCCTGGCTGTAATCACAGCAAAAGATGGCGCAACAAAGTATTAATGCAAGGGGGCCGAATAATTGTGCACGCCCCACTATTCAGTTTATTATTACAAAAAAAAAGTTTAAATGATCCTATATTTTTATTTCATTTCGTTCCACTTCACAATTGTGACCCACTTGTTGTTGATTCTTCACCAAAAATTTAAAATGCTATATCTTTTTGTTTGAAGCTTGAAATGTGGCAAAAGGTTGAAAAGTTCCAAGGGGCCGAATACTTTCACAAGGCACTGTACATAGCATCAGTATTAGGCCACAGTTAAGTATTTTGCCCTGTACAATGGGGAAAAAAAGTATTTAGTCAACCACCAATTGTGCAAGTTCTCTCACTTAAAAGGATGAGAGAGGCCTGTAATTGACATCATGGGTAGACCTCAACTATGAGAGACAAAATGAGAAAACAAATCCAGAAAATCACATCGTCTGATTTTTAAAGAATTTATTTGCAAATTATGGTGGAAAATAAGTATTTGGTCAATAACAAAAGTTCATCTCAATACTTTGTCATATATCCTTTGTTGGCAATTACAGAGGTCAAACTTTTTCTGTAAGTCTTCACAAGTTTGGCACACACTGTTGTTGGTATGTTGGCCCATTCCTACATGCAGATCTCCTCTAGAGCAGTGATGTTTTGGGGCTGTCGCTGGACAACACGGACTTTCAACTCCATCCAAAGGTTTTCTATGGGATTGAGATCTGGAGACTGGCTAGGCCACACCAGGACCTTGAAATGCTTCTTACGAAGGCACTCCTTCATTGCCCTGGTGGTGTGCTTGGGATCATTGTCATGCTGAAATACCCAGCCTCATTTGATCTTCAATGCCATTGCTGATGGAAGGAGGTTTGCACTCAAAATCTCACGATACATGGCCCCATTCATTCTTTCATGTACACGGATCAGTCGTCCTGGTCCCTTTGCAGAGAAACAGCCCCAAAGCATGATGTTGCCACCCCCATGCTTCACAGTAGGTATGGTGTTCTTTGGATGCAACTCAGCATTCACTTTCCTCCAAACACGACGAGATGTGTTTCTACCAAACCGTTGTACTTTGGTTTCATCTGACCATATGACATTCTCCCAATACTTTTTCTGGAACATCCAAATGCTCTCTAGAAAACTTTCAGACGGGCCTGGATACTGTACTGGCTTAAGCAGAGGGCACGTCTGGCACTGCAGTATCTGAGTCCCTGGCAGCGTAGTATGATACTGATGGTAGCCTTTGTTACGTTGGTCCCAGCTTTCTGCAGGTCATTCACTAGGTCCCCCGGTGTGGTTCTGGGATTTTTGCTCACAGTTCTTGTGATCATTTTGACCCCATGGGTTGAGAAATTGCGTGGAGCCCCTGATCGAGGGAGATTATCAGTGGTCTTGTATGTCTTCCATTTTCTAATTATTGCTCGTACAGTTGATTTCTTCACACCAAGCTGCTTGCCTATTGCAGATTCAGTCTTTCCAGCCTGGTGCAGGTCTACTATTTGTTTCTGGTGTCCTTCAACAGCTCTTTGGTCTTCACCATAGTGGATTTTGGAGTGTGACTGTTTGAGGTTGTGACAGGTGCCTTTTATACTGATAACAAGTTCAAACAGGTGCCATTACTACAGGTAACAAGTGGAGGACAGAGGAGCCTCTTAAAGAAGAAGTTACAGGTCTGTGAGAGCCAGAAATCTAGCTTGTTTGTAAGTGACCAAATACTTATTTTCCACCATAATTTGCAAATAAATTCTTTAAAATCAGTCAATGTGATTTTCTGGATGTGTTTTGTCATTTTGTCTCTCATAGTTGAGGTCTTCCTATGATGTTAATTACAGGCTTCTGTCATCTTTTTAAGTGGGAGAACTTTCACAATTTGGTAGCTGACTAAATACTTTTTTCCCCATTGTATATGTGTGAAGTGGACTAAATCAATTTTAGAGAATGTCTTCTGTTAGGTGTTGTGTTATAATAGCGTCAGTGTGATGTAACGGTTAAATACTTCCCCCTGTTTATGTGTGCAGTGGAACAAAATTGATTATATCAAATGCCTTGTATTAGCTGTTACGTTAGCTAGTTTCAGTATTAGACCACAGTTAAATATTTTATCCTGTACATGTGTGCAGTGGAACTAACTTGATTATAGCAAATTCATTCTGTTAACTGTTGTGTTACATAGCATCAATATGATACCATGGTTAAATACATTGCCCTGTACATGTGTGCAGTGGAAGTAAATTGATTATAGAGAATGCCTTGTTAGCTGATACGTTATATAGCATCAGTATTAGGCTACAGTTAAATATTGTGCCCTGTACATGTGTGCAGTGGAACTAAATAGATTGTAGCGAATGCCTTTTGTTAACTGTTGAGTTACATAGCATCAGTATTAGAACACAGTTAAGTATTTCACCTTGTACATGTGTGAAGTGGAGCGAAAAATTATCATAGCGTTACAGCTGTTATACACTACAGCCAAATGAACAGGCAGTGGCAAAAATGAAGCTGGTCAGGGACTTGCGTTAGAGACAGGTGAAGGTAACACAAGTGACTTGCAAACATATGTGCATGATGATGTAGCCGATTGCACATGGGAGCCGGGTGAAGAGGGTGCGTCGTCATCATCAGGTGGTGAAGGTGGCAGCATTTCTGTGGAATAGCAGGGTCTAAGTGTGATCAAGTGAACGGCAGGATTGAAGCAGGATTGGGCGCCACTGTTCTCCTGCTTACCTTCAAAATCCTGGGCGCTGTGTTCAGCGGTGATCTGCTGCCTGTGCTTCCTCATTTACCGCTGCAATCCTGGGCTCTGTCCTTGTAGGTACTGTTTGTTCTGGGATCCCATCCACCGTTTCCTTTCAGCTCTGGCCACAGCATGCTTGCTGCTTCTTTGTTGCAGCCCAGCGCGCATCACTTCCTGTGCTTTATGGGTTAGATCATGTGACATCGCTGACCCCCCTTCCCAGATGCCTGAGTGGTCAAGGTCCTTGTGTCCTGCTAAGGCTACTTTCACACTGGCGGCAGGCCTGATCCGGCAGGTGAAGGGTGCTGCCGGGATCAGGCCTGCCGCAGTGACATGTGTGGAGCCGGAACCTGCGCTCCGGCCCCACACATGTCACACAGTACATACATATACATAAACATACACACACATATAGACATACAAATACACACACATATGTGTGTTTGTATGTCTTTATGTGTGTGTTATGTTTATGTCTGTATGTGTCTATGTGTACCCGGATCCGTAATGGACTCCATTGAAAGTCAATGGAGGCGGATCCGGTTACCATTATGGTCACACCAGACGGATCCACCCCCATTGACTTGCATTGGGGGTCATTCCGGATCCGTCTTGGTGCGGATGCCTGGACCGGAGAGCAAACCGCAGCATGCTGCGGTTTGTTCTCCGGTCTGAAGACGGAACGGAATGCTTTCAGGAGCATTCCGTTGTCTTCAGTTCAGTTTTGTCCCCATTGACAATGAATGGGGACAAAACTGAAGCGTTTTATTCTGGTATTGAGCCCCTATGACGGAACTCAATACCGGAATTTTAAAACGCTAGTGTGAAAGTAGCCTAAGCTTGCTAATCTCTCTGCTTGTGTTCCTGTGTACCTGACCCACGCTTGTGTTTCAGGACTCAGCTACCTGTTTGATCCTTGCCTGCTTGCCTTGACTCTCCTGTTGCCAACCTGGATTGCCTGACCTGTATCTGTGCCGCCTGCCCTGACCTATTGCTTGTTTGATTTTGCCTCTGCTTCATCCTTTGGTCCTGCACTGTTGCTCCTAGTTACGACTCGGCCTGCTGACTACGTCTGTACCTCTGGTACCTTGCTCTGGTACCTCCTGGTCTGCCCGGACCAGCTGCCTTGTGTGTCAATCCTTCTCAAGAGATAGCGACCTGGTGTTCCTCTCAGGAAAGCCTATCCCCATTATTGTGATTGTGAAGAACAAGGGTTCACTTAGACAACGCCCTTAGAGAAGGTAGGACGTGTGGCACAGTGGGGTTCCACACGCGCTGGTTTATGAGAACCTGTGAGAAACACAGTGCAGTGCACGGCAGGAGCAGGCCAGCATCACGCAATAGTGGAGGTAAAATGATATACTTAGCAGTGTTTGTAAGAATATATCACACAGTCACTGGGGGACATTACAGTGGTGGTATGCAAGATGTGTGGGCAGAAGGTGAGATGTAGCCAGGGTGCTAATGTTGAAACGATGATCCTAAGTAGAAATGAGCAAATTTTTTAAAAATTCGATTTGGTTGGTTCGCCGATTTTTCCGAAATGATTCGATTCTGTCCGAATAAATTTGTGGCGAAAAGCGTTAAAAAACGGCTACTTCCGGCCTGCAGAGAGCCTGTATAGTGGTTTAGAACACTGTGCCTTGCAGTAACATGCATAGGGAGTCTGCTGTGGTAGTGAAACAATGAGTGAGCCAGTATGACAGGCGTTGCTCTTAGAATCGCTACACACTTTACGTATTTGGCAGTTATGGGGCCAAAACTCACCAAATAACTAAAGTCTGAACTCAGCCTTACAGGTCAATGTTAGCGCCCGCTATAAAGAACCGCGCAGAAGCCCAAGATTCTACTAGAGCGCCAAAGAGACAAACCACAACTAGTGTCTATAAAAAGACGAATGGAGCCACTGAAGTACTATGAAAATATGAAACTCTTTATTACATCACATAAAATAGATTAAAAAATTCATGTTATAAAGGAGAGGGTGACAGTGCATGAAAACACCATCCCTAGCCCATAATGGAAAACCATACCAGTATGCTAGACAATAATATAAAGATGAGCTCCAATCAAATATAGAAGAAACGGGACCAAGCAATATATATATAGTATCAAGTACGTATGACAGACATATATATGTGCAAATAACAGCGTCAGAAACTATAGCTGACCTGTATTGTGTTACCAAAAAGATCACATGTAGCCAAAACTTGATAGGTATAACGTGCACAAATCCAACAATGTGCGAACTTATCAATATGGCTATCAAGCGCTTACTGCTGATCTAGGAGAAGTCAGTACAAAAAAATACAAAATCCAAAGTAATACAAGTAAAGACTGCTCACCAAACGTAATGGAGACCAAGTGAAGGGCCAGGGATGGCGTTACCCTGACGCAAATACTGCAAATGACAGTAGTTGCCAGAATTATGAAAGGTACACAGTGGCACAACGACAGATTGGCCCGACAAGAATGAAAAAGTCAGTCAGTTAGAATTTTCGCAGTCACAGACAGGCCCAATGCAAAGATTGCAAATGTCAGTAGTGCAGAATTATGAGGCCACACAGTGGCACAACCACAGAGTGGCCCGACAAGTTCAAAAATGTCAGTAAGTAATTTCGCAGTCACAGGCCCAATAAGTAATTTTGCAAGTCACAGGCCCAGTGAGCAAATATCAGATGTCAGTAAGTATAATTTAGAGGCAACAGAATGGTACGATGACATTATGGAGCAAGTAGTAGTAGCAGCACCGAGCGAAAATAGTGTTTTTTTGCAACACTAATAGCTGCTACAAACACTTTACTATATAGAACTTTGGCGCTTGTACGCCTACTAAAACTCTTTTTCTTTGAGAATAATACACAACTAAAACGGGCTGTAATTTCTCCCACTTCAACACAGAGAAAATAATATGTTTTTTGGGCAACAGCAATAAATGCTAGTAGCTTTTAAAATATAGAACTTTTGGCGCTGTATGCGCCTACTAAAACTCTTTTTCTTGAGAATATACACGCTAAAATGGGCTGTAATTCTCCCACTTCAACACAGAGCAAATAATATGTTTTTGCGGCAACAACAATAAATGTTAATAGCATTTAAAATATAAAACTTGTGGCGCTGTATGCCTACTAAAACTCTTTTCTTGAGAATAATACACACGTCAACGGGCTGTAATTCTCCCACTTCAACACAGAGCAAATAATATGTTTTTGGGGCAACAGCAATAAATGCTAGTAGCTTTTAAAATATAGAACTTTGGCGCTGTACGCCTACTAAAACTCTTTTTCTTTAGAATAATACACGCTACAACGGGCTGTAATTCTCCCACTTCAGCACCGAGCGAATAATAATTTTTTTTTGCAACACTAATAGCTGCTACAACACTTTACTATATAGAACTTTGGCACTGTACGCCTACTAAAACTCTTTCTCTTGAGAATAATACACGCTACAACAGGCTGTAATTCTCCCACTTCAAGACAGAGCAAATAATATGTTTTTTGGGCAACAGCAATAAATGCCAGTAGCTTTTAAAATATAGAACTTTGGCGCTGTACGCCTACTAAAACTCTTTTTTTTTGGAATAATACACGCTAGGCTGTAATTGTCCCACTTTAGCACCGAGGGAATAATATGTTTTTTAGGCCAACAGCAATAAATGACAGCAGCTTTAAAATATAGATCTTTGGCGCTGTACGCCTACGAATAATAGGTTTTTTTGCAACACTAATAGCTGCTACAATACTTTACTATATAGAACTTTGGCACTGTATGCCTACTAAAACTCTTTTTCTTGAGAATAATACACGCTACAATGGGCTGTATTTTTTCCCACTTCAGCACTGAGCGAATAATACGTTTTTTTGCAACACTAATAGCTCTACAACACTTTACTATATAGAACTTTGACGCTGTAGGCTTACTAAAACTCTTTTTCTTGAGAATAATACACGCTACAACGGACTGTAATTCTCCCACTTCAGCACCAAGCGAATAATGCTTTTTTTTGCAACACTAATAGCTGCTGCAACACTTTACTATATAGAAATTTGGCCCTGTACGCCTACTAAAACTCTTTTTCTTGAGAATAATCTTGAGAACAATACACGCTACTTACCTTCCCTGGCAGCTCCTTCCTCCCATCCAGCAGGAAGATGGCGCGCAGAGCGGTAAGTTTTTAACCACAGCGCCACTGCTGGACGGGAGGAATCCCTACAAAGAAGAAGCCTGAGGAGGAGGAGGTAAGTGGTTTGTGTTTGTTTGGTTTGTTTTCTATTTTTCAGGATCGTGAATGCTGAGGACTACTTCGGATTCGTTGGATTACGTCAGACTAGCTTTTATATCTTTTAACTAAAATGGTCAAACAGGGGTCTGGGGGAGTATTTATTTCAATAAAATATTTTATAAGTGTGTGTTTTTTTTTTTTTTTTTTACAACACTGCCAGTTTTAGTAATCACGGCTATCTACAGACAGCTCTGATTACTAATACTGGGCTTAGTGCTTGCCGGTATGGCCAGCACTAACCCCAACATCTATTACCTCGGCACCCATCGCCACCTGGGGTGTCGGGAAGAGCCGGGTACCCGCAGAACTGTACCTTCTAAATTGAGGGTCCGGTTCTGGGGCAGCGGCAGGCTGTTACTGTTAGGCTGGGAAGGGCCAATGACCGTGTCCCTTCCCCCCACCCTGGTAGTGCCAGGATGCCGCTGCTGGTTGCATCTGGCTGGAGAAGGAAAAAAAGGGGGGACCCCACACCATTTTTTTTTTCAAAAATAAAATAAATAATTTTTAAAAATAGAGTGGAGTCCCCCCTTTTTTCCTTCTCCAGCCAGATACAACCAGCAGCGGCAGCCTGGCACTACCACCGGTGGGAAGGGACACGGTTATTGGCCCTTCCCAGCCTAACAGTAACAGCCTGCCGCTGCCCAGAACCGGACCCTCAATTTAGAATGCCCGGTTCTGCGGGTACCCGGCCCATTCCGACACCCCTGGTGGCGGTGGGTGCCGAGGTAATAGATGTTGGGGTTAGTGCTGGCCATACCGGCAAGCACTAAGCCCAGTATTAGTAATCAGGGCCGTCTGTAGATAGCCGTGATTCCTAAAACTGCAATGTTGTAAGAAAATAACACACACACACACTTATAAAAATATTTATTGAAATAAAATACTCCCCCAGACCCCTGTTTGACCATTTTATTTAAAAGCTGGGTCCGGCGTAATCCAACGAATCCAAAGTATCCTCATTCACGATCCTGAAAAATAGAAAACAAACAAACAAACACAAACCACTTACCTTCTCCTCAGGCTTCTTCTCCTCACAGCGAGCCTCTTCCTTACATTGCGCCCTCTGCTGGTGAATAAAAAAATACACCTTGAATCTTCAATGAAAAAAAAAATGTGATAGGTGATGGATTCGTCATGAACTCCATTGAAAGTCAATGGAGGACGGATCCATTTACTATTGTGTCACACCAAACGAGCCATCCCCATTGACTTGCATTGGGGTCATGACGGATTCCGTCTTGGTGCGGGGAGAGGACTCGAGCATTGCGCTCGAGTACACTCGGTGTTCGGCGAACACTGAGCGGACCCGAGCGTAGGCATGCTCGGCTGAACAGCGAGTTTGGCCAAGCATGGTCGCTCAACACTACGTTTTACCCATCCATGTCCTTGGATTACATGACTTTTGGCCGCAACCCATACACTCCCCCATACAACTTTTTTCCCCTACTCTTACGTTCTCTCCCTCCCCCCCTCACCTTTTTGTATTATTCTGTTATTTTGTTGCTTGGTTAACCCCTTGACGCTGCAGGTTGTTTTGGCCTTGAGGACCAAGCCAAATTTTTTAACTCTGACATGTGTCTCTTTTTTGCTAACTAAATTTTAAACGCATTAACGCTATCCCAGTGATTTTGAGAATGTTTTTTCGTGACATATTGTACTTTCATAAAAATGGTACAATTTGGTGGATATGTTTTGTGTTTATTTATGAAAAAGTGGAAATTTGGTGAAAATTTTTGAAAAAAACATCATTTTCAACAATTCTAAATGTTTCTGCTTTTAAGACAGATAGTCTTAGCACCGAATTTCAGTGGTATCTTAAACTCCCTATATGTCTGCTTTATGTTGGCATCATTTTTTGAATATCCTTTTCTATTTTTAGTGTTTCAGAAGGCTTAGAATTCCAACAGCAAATTTCCAAATTTTCAAGAAATTTTCAAAATCCATTTTTTAGTGGCCAGGTCAATATTGAAAAGTTTTGCATGGCCCATATTTTGGAATACCGCCATAAATAACCCCATTTTAAAAACTGCACCCCTCAAGCTTTTCAAAACAACATTTGCAAAGTTTGTTAACCCTTTGAGTGCTTCACCAGAATTAGCGCAAAATGGAGGTAAAATTTACAATTTTAACTTTTTTTTCAATAATTCTTTAATTTAGTCTTAAAGGGGTATTCTCATCTTGCTATTTCAGCCTTACCAGCAAGCCAGCTTGCTGTTCACATTCCTGGTTTCCTGCTTCTAAGGTGGGCGGGCTTAGGCAGTTTGAGTGAAGGGCTGCCATGCCTCCCTTATGACATCACACTGAGAGCTCAGTCCTTGCGTGCTCGTTCATGTGGATAGTATGAGTCATCAGCCTGCAGTGTTTGTGAAGCTCATCTCTCCTGCTGTGGAATCCTCACTCAGAGAGCCAAAGTGAGCTAAGCAGACAGTAACAAGTGGCTCTCTTGCATTCTAATATAGTTTTACACACAAAACATGTTTTATCTTTTACAAACCCATTCTTACCATAAAAACAATAATTTACTATTGTACATTGTCCCAATAGCATGTTAGCTAGTAACCTAATTATCTGTGTTATTGCCTCACATAAAATATTACCATCCCCCAACCACCAGCACTGATGCAGATTTGTTTACATTATAGATCTACTGCAGTTGTTTATACACTTTTGACTATATATATATATATATATATATAGATGCATATCCAGCATATGCATATACAGGTCTGCTATATGATCTCTCACCAATCCCCTCTAGCTCTTTTGCTCAACAGCTTCCTATACAGCACTGCTACATCTGTCCTCATCTCCCCCAATAGCTAAGCAACTTCTAACTGAGCTCTGCTACATCTGTCTTTCCCTCTCACACTGTGCCTGAACCGCTACCTATAGAGCTCTTCTACATCTGTCCTTCTCTCTCACACTGTGCCTGAACCGCTACCCATACAGCTCTGCTACATCTGTCTTTCTCTCTCACACTGTGCCTGAACCGCTACCCATACAGCTCTACTACATCTGTCTTTCCTCTCACACTGTGACTGAACTGCTACCCATACAGCTCTGCTACATCTGTCTTTCTCTCTCACACTGTGCCTGAACTACTACCCATACAGCTCTCCTACATCTGTCTTTCTCTCACACTGTGCCTGAACCGCTACCCAGGGCCGGGACTAGGGGCAGGCAGGGGAGGCAAGCGCCTATGGCGCCATCTGGAGGGGGGCGCAGCCAGGGCCGGATTATAATTGGAGCATCTGGAGCTACTGCTCCAGGCCCCGGCTCCAATGATTTCATGGGGGGCCCCGCGCCCCCCCTCAGACCTCAGATCAGCCCACCCAACCACTTTAAAAAAGCATACTTACCTGTTCTGCGCTGCCGCTGCCATCAGGTTCACGCTCCACTGTCTTCCCTGCCGGCGCGCACTATGACCTGACGCAGCACAAGACGCTGGTCTGAGGGGGGGCACAAGACGTTGGTCTGAGGGGAGCACAAGACCCTGGTCTGAGGGGGGCACAAGACGCTGACCTGAGGTCTGATGGGGGCACATGGAGGCACATTGGTGTTGATCTGAGGTCTGATGGGGGCACAAGACTCTGATCTAAGGTCTGATGGGGGCAACAAGATGCTGACCTGAGGTCTGATGGGGGCACAAGACGCTGACTGAGCTCTGATGGGGTCACATTGTGTTGATCTGAGGTCTGATTGGGGGCACAAGAGCTGATCTGAGGTCTGATGGGGGCACAAGACGCTGACCTGAGGTCTGATGGGGGCACCAAGACGCTGATCTGAGGTCTGATGGGGGCACAATGTGTTTGATCTGAGGTTTATTATCCCTGTACAGTGACATCACTGTGTTTATTATCTCTGTACAGTGACATCACTGTGTTTATTATTTCTGTACTGTGACATCACTGTGTTTATTATCCCTGTACTGTGACATCATTGTGTTTTTATCCCTGGCTGTGACATCACTGTGTTTATTATCCCTGTGCTGTGACATCACTGTGTTTTATTATCCCTGTACGGTGACATCATGTGTGTTTATTATCCTGTACAGTGACATCGCTGTGTTTATTATGTCTTACAGTGACATTGCTGTGTTTATTATCTCTGTACTGTGACAATCACTGTGTTTATTATCCCTGTACAGTGACATCGCTGTGTGTATTATCAGTGCAGGAAGAGGTAAGTTGGTCTGTGTTTGTGTGTTTGTTTTCTATTTTTCAGGGTCGTGAATGCAGAGGACTACGTCGGATTCGGTGGACTACGTCGGCACCAGCTTTTTTTTTTTTTTTAATAAAATGGTCAAACAGGGGTCTGGGGAGTGTTTATTTCAATAAAATTTTTATACTTGTGTGTGTGCAGGCCGGCCTTTGGGTGTGCGACCCGTGCGGCACAGGGCGCTTCACTCCCGGCCACTTAAGGGGCACCCTGCCAGAGCGCCCCCTTAATGGCCGGCCGTGCCTGCAAGTGCCGCACAGTTGGGGCAGCGGTGGGCAGAGGGAGATGAGCGCTTCCTTGTGGAAGCGCTCATCTCCATAGTCTGCTTTGGAGATGCGGGCAGGAGAGGGAGAGGCGTCTCCCCTGCCCGTTCCTCTGATAGGGCTGCAGGCCCTAGGCCTGCAGCCTATCAGAGGCCAGCTCAGGCGGCGCGATGACGTCATCGCGCCGCCTGAGCCGTACAGCGCGGGACACAGGCCGGAAGAGGCCTGCATCGCATCGCTGCCGGCTCCATGGAGGTAAGTAAGTGTTTATTTTTTTTATGGGGGCATTTTTACTGGCACATGGGGGCACTGGGGGCACTTTTACTGGCACAAGGGGGGCACTGGGGGCATTTTTACTGGCACAAGGGGGCACTGGGGGCATTTTTACTGGCACATGGGGCGCTGGGGGCACTTTTACTGGCACAAGGGGGGCACTGGGGGCATTTTTACTGGCACAAGGGGGCACTGGGGGCATTTTTACTGGCACATGGGGCACTGGGGGCATTTTACTGGCACAAGGGGGGCACTGGGGCATTTTTATTGGCACATGGGAGCATTTACTGGCACTGGCATTTTTACTGCACTGGGGCATTTTTACTGGGGCATTTTGGCACTGGGGGGCACTGGGGCATTTTGGCACTGGGGCAACTGGGGCACTTTTACTGGCACAAGGGGGCACTGGGGGCATTTTTACTGGCACAAGGGGGCACTGGGGGCATTTTTACTGGCACATAGTGGCATTTTACTGGCACATGGGCAGCACTGGGGGCATTTTACTGGCACTGGGGCATTTTACTGGCACAAGGGGGCACTGGGGCATTTTTATTGGCCACTGGGAGCATTTTACTGGCACTGGGGCATTTTTACTGGCACATGGGG
>ONZH01008047.1:0-30258 GCA_900303285.1 Rhinella marina | reverse complement strand
AAAGCGTGTGGTCTTATCTTTTTGGGGACAAGCACTACAGGTGATGCCCACGCACTTTGAGATTCCTGGATCACACCCAGCCCTAGCATTTCCTTTACCTCTCTTTATGTCAGCTCTCACTTCCATGGAGACTCGATAAGCCGTTTGTCTAATTGGCAGATGATCCCCATGTCCACGTGGTGAGTGGCCAAGGGAGTCCTTCCAGGTCTCCCTTTAAAAGTGGCGAGAAAGGGATTAAGTACCTCCCATAGCTGGAATTTCTGAAACTCAGACAGTTGTGGGCTAACTACAGCATCCTCAATGGACCCTACCTCCTGTGCTGCAGCCACTAAATCCAGAAGGGTGTCACTTTCCCCCTCCTCTGGCAACTGCAGACAGTTAGGCACACGAATCCCTGTCATGATGCGCCTTGATCATATTCACATGAAAGACTTTGTGTTTCTTGCGCACATGATCAACCGTGACTACATAATCCAAGTAATTTAGGCGTTGATGAATGGGATACGGGCCTTCCCATGCTGCCTGGAGTTTGTTCTGGGTCATAGGGACCAGCAGGGGCGGATTGGCCATAGACCTTACAGGGAAATTTCCCGGTGGGCCGATGCCCAGGGGGCCACCTTAGTCCTCCTCACAGCCGGCCAGTGGAAGTTTTTGGGTGTGTATTTTGTGCTGCTGGCAGTATTTTATGATGGAATGTGGTATTTGGCTCTGTTGGTGGTGATATAATGTATCACAATATGTATTGCTGGCCCTGCCTTCCATCAATTTGGACCCGACTAAAAAAATGGGGCCACTTTTAGTATTTTTTCCAGGGCCACTTTAAGTTCCCAGTCCGCCCCTGGGGACCAGTACCCATACCTTCTGACCCACCTCGTACACCCTCTCCCTGGAATTTCTATCGTACTACCTCTTCTGATTCGTCTGTGCCTGAACCATGTTCTCATGTACAATACCAGTCAGTTCCCGCATTCTTTCCCTGAATTTTAGGACATAGTGAGTTACAGAGATTTTGGGCGAAACCAATTCTCCCTCCCATGATTCCTTCAGAAGATCTAGGGGCCCCCATACCCTCCTCCCATACAGGAACTCAAAGGGTGAGAAACCTGTTGATGTCTAAGGTACCTCTCTGTAAACAAATAGCAGGTATGTTAGATAACGCTCCCAGTCTCGCCTATGGGTATCCACAAGCATTTTGAGCATCTGCATGAGGGCTCCGTTAAATCATTCGCAGAGACCGTTTGTCTGTGGGTGGTACGGACTGGCTATCAGGTGTTGCACCTGTATTTTCTTACAGAGGCACTGCATAAGATTCGAAATAAACTGGGTCCCCTATTCCGTGAGCATCTCTTTGGGGAATCCTACATGGGAAAATATGGTGAGAAGTGCATCTACCACCTTGTCAGCCCTGCGGGATGATAATGCGACAGCCTCTGGCTAACGTGTGGCATAATCCACGGCAGTCAAGATGAAGCCGTTTTCCAGAGCTGCTGGGTATGGTCAAGGGCCCCACAATATCCCCATCCTTTGGCATTGGGCCAGTAAAAGTTATGTTTTAAAGGGCTTTTTGTTTTACTTATCCCTAGGTGACCAGCTAGTGGTATCTTGTTGGCAATCTATAAGAGTTGCCAAGGAACCACTAGTTGCCTGTCTTTAAAGACATGCTGCTAGGGGCCAGTGGGAATACTTTGCCTATACAATCTCCCCTGGTCCCAGGTTATGATTTCTTTGTCCCCCTCCTCAGGAGTCCGACCAGCCATCTCCCGCAGCTTCTGCAGACTGTCATCTGTGTGTAGGGCAGTCTGAAACAAGCGACGGTCCGCTTCTGCGCTGGCGGATAACACCACATTCTGACTAATCTCGGCCTCTGGCTGTGGAATGCCAGCTCGCTCCATTTCTTCTATAGCCAAGACAGTAGGGGACCCAGAACCCAGACCCGAGTTGGCCTCCTGGGCACCCTGACTGCGGGTTACAGAAGAAATGGACACACCATTCTCCCCCACTTGGTGGAGGAGGGCGGGTGTGGACATGACAGGATCTTCATGCATCTTTATAACATTTCCTGGCACTAAACCGCTATACAAGCCATTACTCGATGCTGGACACCTATCACGTTCTACATTATGGTTACTTATGTGAACTTCACCCAACACATTTGTAACTACATTCTGGTTATCACTAGGCACAGTATCATTATGTGCTTCTAACACATTGGTGAACACAGAGTTATCACATTTCATAGTAGGTGCAGTCTCAATATCATCATATGCGACGTGTGTCAATTTACATGAGGCTGCAAGCACGCCAGTGTCCTCCTCAATGTCTGAGGGAATATACCTGGAGACTAAACGTCCCAGATCAGTTCCTAGTAACACATTAGCGGGAATCTTATCCGTCACTCCCACTTCCATCATCCCTCTTCCCGCCCCTCAATCCAGGTAAACTTGGGCCATGGGTAAAGCAGGGGTTAGACCTCCGACTCCAGCAGCGGTTAGAGTTTTTCCAGGGATGAGGTCCTCTGAGTTGACAAGCTCTGGGTGCATGAGCATCATCTCGGCACCAGTGTCCCTCAGTCCCATGGTGACTATGTTGCCCACAGTCATAGCTTGTAAATTGTCACAAGACTCCCTCTTTTTCTCACCCACAAACAAAACTGCTGTGGACAAGGTAGATGGCTTGGGTGAAGGGGTGGTTTTTCTCATTTCTGTGCAAGCAGTGCTGATATGCCCGACTTTTGCACACAAAACACCTGCGGTTATCCACAGTAGGCCAGGGGACTGGGGCAGGGGTAACTCCTGGAGATCTGCGAGTAGGGGTAAAGGTGTTAACAAGGGGCTTTCCCCCCTTCCAACCTGGCACAGCGGGCTTCCGTACCTCTGGCACTCGACTAGCAGCCTATAAATCTGTGATCTGGGCAGCTTTATCCAGGGTCCTGGGCTCCTGTTCCAGAATAAACTGTCTCACTTCCATAGAACAGGTGTGGATGAACTGGTCTAGGAGCATCAGATCCTTCAGGTCTTCTAGAGTGGTAACACCCCATCCCTGGATCCACTGCCTGAAGTGGTTCCTTAGTCCAACAGTCAGGTCTGAGAAGCTGTCAGTACCTGTGCGCTGCAAAGTCCTAAACCGTTTTCGGTATACCTCCGGGGTGAGGTTAAATCGTTGGATCAAGGCCTTTTTAATAGCCTCATAATTTTGATCCACAGTTGTGGGCAATGCTGCAAACACCTCCAGTGCTTTGCCTCTTAGTCCTGGAGTCAGATACTTAGCCCATTCTGCAGAGGATAGCTGGAATTGCCTGAAGACCTTCTCAAAACTTTTGAGGAAAACATCCAGATCACTGTCTTTCTCCATGACAGGGAAACGATCTAGACGAGGTTTAAGGGATACAGTGTCCGTGGACTCACCCTGGGGTGACGATGAAGCACTTTGCAGCTGCATTTGTGTCAACCTTAGCTGGTACTCCCGCTCTGCCTGGCGTTCTGCAAACTCTCGATCTGCTTGGCATTCCACAAACTCTCGCTCTGCTTGGCGCTGGGCAGCTTCTTGCTCTGCTTGGAGCTCTTGCAACCACAGCTGCGCCCTCAGATTAGGACCACAGGCACCAATCTGCTAAAGAATTAGAGGAAGAGAAAATTCCATACCGCTGAGCATTGGTACTGTCGTGCCCAGCCAGTTCCTGAATAGGATTTTCCATCTGTTCCTCAGAGCCTGAAGGTCCCTGCTCCAGTTCCACAGAACGATGGGACTATGTATCAAACGCCATCAATGTTTGAACCAGCTCCACTTTGGTATGATTTGTTGTGTTCAGCCGTCTTTCCGCACAGAGGACCAGTAGTTCAGCTTTGGTCCTGTTCCTATACACATCTGCCATCCTAACAGCGGTTATCTCAAATAAAAGACAGGAAAGAAAACAAGAGAAGGGGGGGGGCTGTTCTGCATGTATGTATGTTACCTGACAAATAGTATGCACTGAGTCCTTCCTTGTGAACTGTTGTATCCTTCCCAAGGATATTCCAGCCCTTAAGTGTAAGGTGTAAGGGTTAATTTATTAAACCAAACACTTAATGTCTTTAACAGTGTAAAAAACAATAACACTATCCCACCGCTTGCCACCAATCTGTGACGATCACTGCTCTCTGGTCACGTCACGAGGGTGAATTATACAAGTGAGCTCATCAATTTACCACATAAATTCCCACCCACCTAATCTAGATGACGGAATTATGCTAATTTACTTCCCTAGATTCTAACACCCCAATATTTTCTATTGCAATTGCTGCCACCACCTATACTATGAGGCAATAGGGGCCTATACTCACAAATTCTCTCAACCGAAAATAAATACTGGAACACGAGTTATCTATATGGGACCTAAAATCCCCTGGAACACTCCCGGTAACATTATTCCCTTCGAAAGAGCAAGTTCTATAAGACAACAAGGAAGGGACTTATTAATTTTTTAAGTTTAATACACAATAGTGCAGTGCAGTACAAAAAGAAAGTGTCAGATAAAAGCACTATAAAAACAAAAATATACATACAAGAACAATGCAGTAAACAGATAAAATAAAAGGGATAAAATACAGAATATTGGCTTACTGAGATGCAACAGTTAAATTCCAGCTGTGGGGACAGCTGAGGATACGGACAGTCACTCCAAACAAGGTGGATCCCCAAATGGCTGACAATTAACTGTTCCCAACCACCTGTTTTTATCCCCCCTCAGCCAAGGGGTGCGCTGTGCAGGAACCTCCTTCCTTCTTGGGTCCGGCCTTTTGGGACATCTGATATTATTCAGGTTTTCACAAACTGCTGACCAATGTGGCAAAATGAATCACGGCGATTTCTTGCTGTATGATAGAAAGGGAAAATTGGTTACCTGGAATTTTGCTTTCCTTGAGTCCGAAGGCAGCACATGAAGGGTTAATCTTGTCTCATTCTCCCTGCTAGGACCGCCCACCTAGATTAAACATACAATTAGTATTAAGACTAGTATATAAACACGCCCCCAACAACCATACTCTGTGTTTTAAAATAGATTCAGACATTAGATGCAGTACAAAAAATTCTTTATTAGGGGGGGTATATATGTGCTGCCTTCAAACTCAAGGAAAGCAAAATTCCAGGTAACCAATTTTCCCTTTCCCTTTTCGTCCTTGGCAGCACATGAAGGGATTTGGATAGGGCGGGTACTTCAAAATAGAACTGTACTTAGTACACCCATGCCAAAGGCTGAGCTCTTAGCATCAATGTTTCACGAAAGTTGATGGCGTAGACCAGGAAGCTGCACTACAAATATCTGTTACCAAGACTTGTGCTTGTTCCATCCATGATGCTGCTGTGGATCTTGTTGAATGGGCTTTAAGCGGAAACAGAGGGGTTTCACCCTCTAAGGAATATGATTCCATAATTATGGCTTTAATCCATCTAGCGAGGGTGTCTTTAGATGCTTTCTGGCCTTTTCTTGGTCCAGCAAACAAAAGAAATAGATTTTCAACAGCTCTAAATTCTTCAGTTCTTTGAAGATAGACCTCAACAGCTTTTCACATCTAAGGTATGCAGGAGCGCCTGGTCTTCATTAGAAGGTTCTGGAAAGAAGGTTCCCGAAGAAAAGATTCTCTGTTCACATTAGATGAAGATGGCACTTTGGGCAGGAAGGATGGTATGGTTCACAGTAGTACTCCATCTGGTAGAAATCTCAGGTATAGATATTTAGAAGACAGAGCCTGTAATTCTCCAAGCCTTTTTGCAGATGTAATGGCGACCAGGAATAATACATTACAGGAGAGCCATTTTAGTTCAGCTTGTGCCAACGGTTCAAAAGGAGGACCTGTCAGTTTTTTAAGAACCAGAGATAAGTCCCAGACAGGTATAGGGTCTCTAATTGTCGGTTTTAATCTTTTTAGTGCTTTAAAGAATCTGAATATTAATGGATGATGTACAAACTTGTTCTCAGTCATTGCGTTGATTGCTGCCATATGGACTCTCAATGAATTTGGTTTGAGACCTTTCTGGAAGCCGTCTTGAAGGAATTGGAGAATGGATGAAACGTTAATGTCTGTACAGTTAGATTCTGTCAGCCAGGATGCATATTTTCTCCATATCTTAGCGTATTTAATATTTGTAGAGTCTTTACGGGAACAGAGTAAAGTATTGATCACTGACTCAGAGAGACCTTTTTCTTCTAGTCTGGACCTCTCAGTCTCCAAGCAGTAAGATGGAGTCTGTCCAGGTTTTGGTGATAAAGCCCGTTCTGTAATAACAGATCGGGAACCAGCGGAAGTTTCCAATATTCTATCTTTGAAAGATGAAGTAGAAGAGGGAACCAAGTCCTTCGGGGCCAAAAAGGGGCTATCAGTATGGCCCGAGGCTTCTCCACTAGAATCTTCTGTAGAACCCACAGGATGAGAGGGACTGGAGGGAATATGTAAACAGACAGGCCTTTCCAGCTGATTGAGAAAGCGTCCACTATTGTTGGTCTGTCTAATCTGTTCAGGGAACAAAATTTGGGCAGTTTCCTGTTCTGTGTGGATGCCATCAATTCCCAGGTTGGCATGCCCCACTTGGTTGTAATCTGATGGAAGTAACGTGGGTTTAGCTCCCAATCTGCTGGATTGATCTTCTTCCAACTCAGATGATCCGCTTGAATATTGCAACAGCCTCTGATATGCATTGCTTTTAAGTCTAGAAGATACAATTCTGCCCAAGCAAAGATCTCCTTGCATAACCTCAGAAGTGAATGACTTCTCGTCCCTCCTTGTTTATTCAGGTAGAATACCGAAGGAAGATTGTCCGACTGAACCATCACAAATTTTCCCATCAAATCTGCTTGAAAATGACGTAGAGCCAGCTTGACTGCCTTTAGTTCTCTGAAATTTGACGACTTTTGTTTCTCCAGAGTGGAACACCAACCCTGAATCCACCGATCTTGAAGATGAGCTCCCCATCCTAGGGCAGAAGCATCTGTGGTAACTACTACAGGCGAAGAGAACTGGAACGTTTTCCCCTTGGATACATTTCTCTCCTGTAACCACCATTTTAGACTTTGAACTGTGGAAGCTCTTAATTTGACCCGGGCTCCCAAGTTGTGATGACTGAAATGCCAGACTTGTAACATGTCTTGTTGGAGATCTCTCATATGGATTCTTGCCCAGGGAACAGCATCTATCACTGCAGTCAGGTGACCGAGAGTCTTCATCACCCTGTGGACTGAAGGTGTTGGAGAAGAGATTAGAGCTTTTACTTCTTTCTTCAGAGAATTGATCTTTGGTGGAGGTAAGTAAAGGGTCATGGCACATGTATCTATTTGGAAACCCAGAAACAGCTTGGAAGTAGTAGGGTGGATGTCTGATTTTTCCCAGTTGATCAGGAATCCTAAAGATTGGAGAAAGTTGGTGACCACCTGAAGATGATTCTTTAACAGGCACTCAGATGGAGCTACTACAAGCCAGTCGTCTAGATATGGGAACACTTGCAAGGCCTGAAGACGAAGATACGCCACTGGTACTACTGCAATCTTCGTGAATATCCTGGGTGCCGACAAGAGTCCAAAAGGTAGTGCTTTGAACTGGAAATGTTTTATTTTGCCATTCTTGAGAAGAGCCACTCTCAGGAATTTTCCTGAAGACTGTCTTATTGGTATATGTAGGTAAGCATCTTTCAGATCCAATGAAGCCATGAATTGACCTTCTTGAAGCACTGCTGTGACTGATCTTATGGTTTCCATTCTGAAGTGGATTTTTCTGATATAACGATTCAGATAACGAAGGTCTATGATCAAACGCCATTTTCCCCCTGGCTTGGGAACTGGAAACAGCCTGGAGTACACTCCTGCCCCTTCTTGATATTTTGGAACCAGTTCTAATGCTCCTTTTTGTAGAAATTATTCTACTAGTTGTATAATTTGTGGGTCTTCGTTTTGATTTAGAAGGAATCTGTCTCTTGGATGGCGATGGAATTCCAGAGCATAACCTTCTTTTATGATTTCCAGAACCCATTTGTCTGAAGTAGTCTTTTGCTAAGTAGAGTAATATTGAGTAAGGCGACCCCCTACTCTTTGCCTTCTGGCGTCAGAATTCTGATTTGGATGGCTTATTTTCATCCATCTTCTACCTTGATCTCTCTGATGATACTCCACGAAACCTACTGTCTGTTCTCCCTCTGTCAGAACGTCCACGGAAGCCAGATCTCTGGTATCCTTGTCTTCTGTAGGGACGAAAAAACCTAGTCCGATTTTTTTTTTTTGCCTGGTCTGCGGGAACTCAAGAGCTTTATCATCCTTGTTGGCTTCTAGCAGTTTGTCCAGCTGAGAGCCAAACAATCTTCCTGGCTCAAAAGGAAGAGAACATAGATTACTTTTTGATGCCATGTCTCCTGACCACAGTTTCAGCCAAATGGATCTTCTAACAGAATTGGAAAGTGCCATGTTCTTAGCTAAAACCCTTAAGGAATCTACAGGAAAATCACAGAGGAAATCTACTGCAAGCTTCATGGTTGGCAACTGCTGAAGTAATTCTTCTCTTGGTACTCCATCTTCAATATCTTTCCCCAAATGGCTTAACCAGACTCTGAGAGCATGGGCTACTGGTACTGCAGCCATGGCGGCCTTATTGAGTGAAGCCAGGTAGGTATGCAGTCTTTTTAAAAGGTTGTCTGCTTTTTTATCCATTGGATCCTTAAGCAAAGTGGAATAATCTGAAGGAAAAATGACCTTCTGGCAAGTCTAGTAACAGCAGGATCAACCCTAGATGGAGACTCCCAGCTTACTGACTCAGCAGGATCCGTTTTGTACATAGCTTTAAATCTGGACCCTAGGTCCATCTTTTTAATGGGATATTTCCATTCATTCTGAATGACAGACTCCAATACTGGATGGCTTGGGAATACACATGCTCTTTTCTTTGGAAAGTAGAATAAACTTTCTTCATCCTGATCGGCAGTCGTCTCCTTCTTAGACTCCATAATATTTTTTACCTCCTTTATTAAACGATTTGCGTTTTCCTTTCTGAAAAGAAAATTATCTTCAGCAATGGTCAATTCATCTTCTGAACCAGAAGAAACTTCTCCCTCAGAGCAGGCAGATTCCTCAGAGGAAGAGGATGGTAGTGTGTATAGCTTCTTTTTTACTGCCTTTCTTTTCTTTTGCGAATGTGACAGAATAGACTTTAAAAGTATCAACAACTTTTTGGTTTCATCATCAGAAGCTTCATCAGGGTGAGAACAGTCTACACAGATGTTAGATGAGTGGTCATCAGGTAGAGGTTGGATGCAGGAGATGCACAGGGCATGTTTTCTCTTTCGCTTCTTTAGAGGTCTGGCAGGAGAGGACTTCTGAGAAGATTTAGCAGCTGATTCCACATCACAAGCCTCACAGTAATCACACAGGTGCTCATCAGGAAGGGGCTGTTCACATGAGAGACACAATCTGTGTCTGTGTTTCCTAGATCTCTTTCCTTCCTTGCTGGAATGGCTGGACATCTGTTTAAATAGAAACAGGGAACCAGTTACTGACAAGCATAGACATAAATAAGGTAAGTCTGACCGAGGACAGACACTGCACCTTGTAACTGCAAGAGCTTGGCTGCCAGGAACATGGGCACCATGGCTCTGCACTATGCCGCTTAAATACTTAACTTTGGCGCCAGGAACGGGAGAGAGAAGGCACGCTGATGACATCAGACGCTGCTAAACGATGTGTGTTCCACCAGTGCGTTCCACTGCCATGTACAGGATACTGACTTTGAATGAAAACGCATGCCCTCCGGCATGCACACTGAGCCTTGTAATACTCTCCCGCCGGCCGCCTGGATCAAGCCCTAAACACAGGGCGAACAGAGCGGACACATTAATACAGAGCAGCGCCCGGGACACACCACCTGGCTATGCTGAACTCTGAGCCATGTAACCTGGGACACACCCCACGGTATAGGAGGCAAACACACCACAGGTGGGCTTCTCTCAGGAATGAGGACAAATAAAAAAAACACAGAGTATGGTTGTTGGGGGCGTGTTTATATACTAGTCTTAATACTAATTGTATGTTTAATCTAGGTGAGCGGTCCTAGCAGGGAGAATGAGACAAGATTAACCCTTCATGTGCTGCCAAGGACGAAAAGGGAAACTGCAGGTACAGGTAAGTTCCCATAAATTGAGTTGCCTCGTTATGGTCATACAGACACCAAATATAATCGAGTTATGACTTCCTAAAGGCCAGATCCTGAATACCGAGAAATGCCTCCTGTCCAGTATAGCGTGTCTAGACTCTACGCGAAGCCCATGTCAGGCTAAACACAATTACTAGCGTTCTGAGGTTGTGGGTGTTATGAGGTCGGAGTTATGGCTTCTGATATTATTTCATCCACCTACTGAATGGCTTAGACCACCCGCTGGGTTAGAAGCCGACGTTTCTGGGGTTGCCCTGAATTTTTAGTGTCCTCTTCCAGGTCTTCATTAGTATGTCCATATGGCTTGTAAGTAGCAGGCCAGTGCTAAATGGAGTTTCCTCACCTCTTTGCAGACTGGTTGGCATCTAGAGGCACAATTTGCATAAGTCCTTAATAGATCAAAAGACACTGACATACAATCAGCTATTGATAATACAAGTTCTGGAAAATCTAAAATCTATCTATCTATCTATCTACCTCAGATTTTGTTACAGTGTTCTATTTATCTCATTACATAAATTTTACACCCATTTTATTGCGGTAGCCTATCACAATGTAAGTTTACCTAAAAATTGATAGATCTTCCTTAAATGGGTTGTCCGAGTTATGAAAAAAATGTATAGTACTGTAAATTTGATGGGCAGCAATATATAACTAAGTTAAGCAAGTTTTAGGCAAAAAAAAAATCTATATTTCCACATTTCCCTGGTTCTCTTCTGGTCTTTGTTTACATGCAGTAATAACAATCTCTGCCCCTCCCCCTTCCTGCTATGCAAAGGCAGTGAATACAAGAGCTGGTCTGAGTGACATGTCTGCTGGAATACTCTGCAGCATGTTGTATGTGTAGGACTACAAGTCCCAGATGTACAATGACACTGCTGATACATACAGGGTCTTCCCCCTACCTGTCTTGTACAATACAATACTTTGCATCTCCTCCAGATCAGCTCCAGTCAGCTCTGTGTCTGTAGGATGAGGAGAGCAGATCCTGTGTCTCTTTACATCTGCAGCTGCTGTTTTAAAGCCTTCAGTGTGTTCTGGCTGAAGGGGTTAATGTTTTAACTGAAAGAATCCAGGGAGAGTAGATAGCAGGAGCCCGGCAGAGAAGGGGGCGTGGCCAGAACAGTGACGTCTCGTGTACAGGCTCTAATCTGCTGGTGCATGAATGCAAGATTAGCAGAGAGGCAAGCTGACATCACAGGACCCTCATTGAAACCTGACAAACAAGCAGCTTTAGAAGCAGAAAGTGTATGGAAAAGCTGTTGTATTTGACTAGTTAGAAACATACAAAGGACAAAAAAATAACTCTGACAACCCCTTTAAAGGGGTTATCCACGAAAGATAAAGATGGATAGGAGATATATGTTGTATTGCTGTAGGTGCAAGTCCTGGGAGCCCTAGCAATCCAGAGACTGGAGGGTCCCCAAGTCTCTTCTCTGAATGGAGTGGGAGTGCGCATCAGTCCACCACTCTATTAACTTCAGTGTTTGAGTCAGCTTCACATTCGTTACTCTAATTTATGTTTTATACATTGTCTATTTTGTAGAAAATGAGTTCTGAATTTGCTTTTTTCCCCCCTTTTAGGGCTCGTTCACATCACCATTAGGGATTCCGTTCTAACTAGTCCTGTCGACGGAACTTTGTTTTCCGTCCAGCATAACGGAAACCAGGCGGATCCGTTATGCTTTCCCATAGGCATCTATTATGACGGATCAAAACAGAATGCCTCTTAAAGGTGTCCGTTTTGCTTTCCATCCTATGGATTCCGTTATTTTCCGTTATAATGATGTTATAACGGAAAGCTAGAATGGAATCCCTAACGGTGATGTGAACGAGCCCTTAGTCAAACTTTTTGATTCTTAAACAGCATGTGAAGACAAAAATATCGATGTAAAACTGATGTAAGAGGGTGAGGTGACCTCTTCCTAATTAGTTGCAGGTACATTGCTTGAGTTCTTTAATGGTTTGCAAGTGGTAAATCTTTGCTTACTGGAGTGTTATGAAAAGAATTTTAGAGACTTTACAATCTCACGCATGAGAGTGGTAAGTGAGTGAAATAACTATAAAATAAGTATCAAATTAAGGGCACATTCACACAACCATGTCCATTTTGCAGACCACAAACCGTGGATCTACAAAACACTGACACTGGCCATGTGCACCCTGCATCGTGGTGGGGACCAGTGACTTCAATGGGTCCGCATGTTGCATCAAAGATAGGACATATTCTGTATTTTGTAGCAGGGCCACACGGACCCAGACACACAAGGACTTCTCTCTATGGTTTCCCCCACTCACAGAGACTGCTCTCCTATTTCAGATGCTTCCCGTTATTACCTTCTTCCAGTATCCATCGTGCTCCATAGCTGTGTAAGGACCTTTGTCATGTCCTTACACTGAACTTTTGCCAAGATTTGCACAAAGTCCTAGAAAAAAATGCCACGGTTTTGCTGCAATTTATGTAGGAACGCAGCAAATACAATGACGGTAAATTTCTTGAAGGTTTTGACAGTATTGTGCACAAATGATCAGAAGACTGCAAAAGTCATGAAAATATGTCTGTGGCCCTGCAGAGGTTCAGGGGCCTACTTGAGGACTGACAGGTTTCCCAGTGAGCCAGTCTGAGCCTGATGAAGCCTGAGATTTTACTAGACAAAATAGCTAATGGTAGCCATGCTATGCTATTTTGTCTGCCTCTTTTTGTAGCGCTACAAGTTGATTTTTGGGGACAGCATGGTAATATTTACTATGAGACACATCTTAGGCTACTTTCAGGCCAGCGTTTTTGCAGGAACCATCATGGATCTGCAAAAACGCTTCCAAGACTTATCAGTTTTGTCCTAGTGCCTTCTGAATGGAAAAGGATATGTTCAGAATGCATCAGTTTTGCTTCAGTTCAGTCAGCATTCCGCTTTGGAGGTGGACACTAAAACGCTGCTTGCTACGTTTTGGTGTCCACATGACGAAGCTGAGCCAAATGGATCCGTCATGACTCACAATTTAAGTCAATGGGGACGGATCCGTTTTCTCAGACACAATAGAAAACGGATCCATCCCCCATTGACTTTCAATGGTGTTCATGACGGATCCGTCTTGGCTATTTAAAAGATAATACAACTGGATCCGGTCATAACGGATACAGACGGTTGTATTGTCGTGACGGAACCGTTTTTGCTGATCCATGACTGATCCAGCAAAAATGCTGGTGTGAAAGTAGCCTTAGATTAGAGGTGGTATTCAGTAATTGGAATGCATTATTGGTTCATCACTATATATGGGTATTAAGCTATAAAGTTCGGGGTTATGTTATTTTATTGTCACAGTATAACGGAAATAACACATTCACAATGTGCTGGTATTTTAAAGAGAACCTGTCACCACTCCTGACCTGTCCGTTTCTGTAAAAAAAAAAAATGTATTCCACATGAAATGACAATTCTGGAACATTTCTTCTTATGACTCTCTGTTGTGCTGTTCTCTTTTTACTGTTAGAAGTTTATGTATAAAGGTACCGATGGGTGTTGTCAGTTGGAGATTGGGTGTCCTTGCACAGTCTCACATTGTCCAATCTGTGATGTCCAGGGGCGGATTGGTTATAGACCTTACAGGGAAATTTCCAGGTGGGCCGATGCCCAGTGGGCCACCTTGGCCCTCCTCACGGCCGGCCAGTGGAAGTTTTTGGGGATGTATTTTGTGCTGCAGGCAGTATTCTGTGATGGACTGTGGTATTTGACTCTATTGGGGTGGTATAATGTGCCACAATATGATATTGCTGGTCCTGCCTTCCATCAATTTGGACCTGACTACAAAATGGGGCCACTTTTAGTATTTTTTCCAGGGCCACTTTAAGTTCCCAATCTGCCCCTGGTGATGTCAGAGACAGACTGTTCAGGGACACCCCCCAATTGGTAACACCCATCTGTACCATAGAGTCTTAAGAAAAGATGCTCTAGAATTGTTATTGCCTGTGGAATGCAAATAGCTTCTAAGCTAGTTTCACACTACTGCTATGTATCCGGCACCGTTTTTCTTTTCTGGCCAATTCTCGGTATGTTTGCCGGGTTGCAGCTGGATCTCCGTTGGTCCCCATTATAGTTAAGCTTCAAGCTTCCAGCAATGCCAGAATGCGGAGACATCCGTCATACTGTTCCTTGACGGAACAGCCTGCCGGATACATACAGTAGCAGTAGTGTGAAACTAGTCTAAAACAGACATGTCAGGAGAGGTGTATGATTATATAATTCATCTAGAATATGGCAGTTTTATTCAGTGGTTGTAAGGTGGTATCATTTAGTTTATTTAGGGTGTTGTTATTCACTGAAAAGTTGGTGATATTATTGACAATAATAAAGCAGCTAGTCACTGTAGGGCAGGGGCGGATTAAGTGTATCATAGGCCCGGGGCTCTTTATCCATCTTGGGCCCCCTCCCTCCATTTGCCCTGACTATCCCCCCTTTCATGTTCAACCCTATATTTATTTTTTCCTGGTAAATATTGAGGAAAACTATAGTATAAAGCCCCAGCCCCTCATAGTGTACCACACTCCACAGTATACACTATGGAATATAACACCCCCAGTATACAGTGTGTCACGTTTATCAGTCTCATGACCCAGGCACAGCTCAGTTCTATTCAAGTCAATGGAGCTGAGCTGCGATGCCAAGCGCAGGCACAGTTGCTATACAATCAGCAGTGCTATGCTTTGTAAGCCGCAAGGAGGCCACAGCACTCCCAGCAGCGCCATGGTGCCATGGATCCTGTGCATCAGTTGCACATTTGTCCTCTGTTTGAGCCATTTCAGGGTGAGATTTGGTTTTTTAGATGAGAAAAGAAATTACTGCATGCAAGATAATGGATCTCAGATGGAAATGGTTTAAACGGAGGACAAATGTGCAACTGATGCACAGGATCCGTTTATTTGTTATTTTTTTACAGGATCTGTTTTTTTCTTTACTTTTCTAACAGATCAGAAGAACAGAAAAAATGGTGATGTGAGCTCAGCCTAACTTATGTAAAAGTAAACAAGGAACCTCAACCTACCAACTAGACTACAATAAAGGAACAGGCAAATCCTGGAATAGAGGACCCTGTCGGCTGCTGCTGGCCACAGGAGTGGACTCTGGACTGGAAATCTTCTCAAATGTCCATAGGCTGCATGTGACTGAGGCTCAGAGACCAGGGAAGGCACTAAACAACAGGCTCAACTATCACTGCCTGACAGGGCCACCAACAAATAAAGGACACAGAACTGAATATAACTGGGGTGGTGGCCTGGCTGTCTCACTCTGAGACAGACTAGTAATGTAGTGACAGTTTAGACTGAATCCCACTGTCGATGTTTGAAGAGGCTTTCTGTTTGCAGCTTTGGCTCTGCCTAACATGGCAGCGGCCGCTGGCCAAAGTCTTTCTCTGGCTGTCACTGCTGCTCTGCCCTGTCTCTCTCTTCACAGCCACCCAGCATGCCACAAGGTGAAGAGAAAGCTGGGACGAATATTCCACTAAAGATGAAGAAGACAGGGGTGGGTACGACGGAAACTTATCTGCCACCTGATTGGAGGAGGTGTGCAATGTCGTAAGTCCCTCCTCCCCCACTCTCCTTTCCCCTGCTCCTTCCACTCGGGGCCCAGCTGTTTTTATCGTAGCACTGTAATATTGATTCATGGAAAGGCAATAATATTTGTCATTTTGTGTTAGTATTATTATGTCATTGCATGATGATATTATTTGGTTACTGTATGACCATATATTACATCTACAGATGTAACAGGGTCACGGCATGGAGCCCTAGGCAGGTATTTTATATGCAGCACCCCCAACAGATGCCGCATTTGAAAGAATTTTGTAAAGCAAACATTTATACTATCTGCCAACT
This sequence comes from Rhinella marina, assembly GCA_900303285.1. NCBI lineage: Eukaryota > Metazoa > Chordata > Amphibia > Anura > Bufonidae > Rhinella > Rhinella marina. The sequence goes on along the minus strand of ONZH01008047.1, from coordinate 14,223 downwards.
TTCACTAACATAGCATTATGATCACCAGTTTGGAACGTTTTCAATCATTCTTGTCTCATGCCGAAAAAACCTGTCAAATAGTCAGATCAGTATTTTATGTAACCCACACTAAAAAAAAATAAATAAATAAAGTTAAAATCAGATCTGTATCATGGCCACTGTATTCCTTCATTATTTTTTTTATAAAAGTAAGGCCCTTCCAATTTTGTCTAATGTCCATATTGGTCAAATCAAAAATCTTATGATAGAAGTCAGATTTTTATTTGTACACCATATTCTATATGATATCTAAAGGATTTCTTTCCACATCATCTATTTTTGCTCTTCCTTAAAAATCTTTTTAGTATTTCATCTATAAAACAATCAACAGTACAAAAAAAAACATTTCCCTTCTCAACAGGCTCTGACTCATTACAAGAAAATGCTTCATCAGTTCACTGACCTGCAAACTGATGTCAACCATGGCTGTTATCAGAAAATCAATATTAACGTCATTTCAGCTCCCTGGAAGATGTTACTTCTTGGGTTCTTTAAACTTTGTAATGCCTGTTACATCTGCAAATTGTCTTTATTCTGATAAATACCTGTATTTTTGCAATTCAGCTTGGAACTATATGTACTGTGCTTCTATAATTAAAAATGTAGATGGTTGAAAGGTGCCTGGAAATTGTATAGAACAAAAATCTTTAGTGAACTGCATTTGTATTCTACTACAATCTTCATAGTCACATAGTGTAGCTAAAAAAAAAGACATATGGGAGGAGATGTGAATTGAATGGGAAGGGGCATCAGCACAAGAATTTTACATATTGACACAAGCATTTAAGGGGTTGTGCAGCTTTTATTATGTGACAGCCTTTCCTCAGTATATGGCCATTACTAACTTTTATGCAGGGTTCCGACACCCCTCCCCCACCTCTGCTGATTAGCTGTTTGGCAACGCTGTAGCTCTGGCACCAGAAGCAGACAGCATCATCTACTTTAGAATGGACTAAATGACCGCAGTGCTGCATTCATTGAAGTTAGCTAGTAATAGCCTAAGACAAGTCAAGGTGAACAACCCCTTTAATATTGTTTAGTTCTTAAAAAAAAACTGCTGTGACCACATCCTAAGGCACAATATTACCACAGATCCACAGCTCTTATGGCTAAGAAGCCTTGACGCCTCTGGAGACTGAGCTTTTTCTTCTCCAGAGGCAGTGCCCCCTTGTCGTTTGAGGAGATTTTACATGGAACAGTGTTTCACTATATTTTTTGTATCGGTCATTTATATATTTATATAGGTTAATCATGTCCCCATTCCTCTCTTAGATACCTCTTTTCAAGACTACATAAATGTAATTATAAAGAAAAAAAGGGGAATTTTAGTCAGCACATCCCAGTGCGCAGGTGCACGTTGCTATGGCTAAATGCACAAGGAAAGGAAAATACATACAATGCAACGGCACACTGCTAACCAGATAAAGCACAAAATGCCATAGAGATATGAAGTATTCTGGAGCTAATGCTATGCTTGTTTAGTAAATTAGAGATTCTTGGCAAATATATTTTGTACAAAATTATCTGGGCCCGTCCACCAAATCGTCAAGGTGATCTCTGTAGAACGGGAACCTAACACTATTTCCTACCTGTTATGTGCCAACCTTGGCTTCCGTATAATCAGGGGGTGTTTGGTTCCACATGCATGTTGGGTCCCTTCTGCCTTTTTCCATTTATGGTGCTCGGCATGCATGTTTTGGTACCTGCATCCCTGTATTAGTGGAGGCCTTTGAAGCACCATAAATGGCACTTTTGTGAGATACTGTAGATGTACTGGTGTATATACCCAGTGTTGCCAGGGTGTACATCTATCTAGATCAATATTTTCTAATGCTATTTTTTACCTACAAATACTCATTGTTGTCTTTGGTCCAATTAGGGAGGTAAAGAAAACATTCATCATTTTTTAAAAATTATTTTATATGTTTTTTTCCTTAAAGGTCCCTATACACATCAGTAGGGTGAGCCTGCCGTTTTCAGCAGGTTTGGCCAACAGTTCAATGTGTATGGGAAGCTCTCAACATTCCCTTGACAAAAGGATTGGGCAAAATTAGTGTGTTCACCTGATCCTTTTGTTCTCCCAGAAGATAAGCCACCACCAGAAGTCTCTGGTAGTGGCTCCCCACCACCACCACCAACACTTAAATAAAGAAACATGTTCAGCTGAGCCGAATGAGTATGGATATGAGGGATCTGGAAGAAAGTTGGGAGAGATAGCTGATCACTCAGCCAATAGCTATTGAATGTGTATGGTCGCCCTAACATTTTGGTTATGCCTGCAAACTTTGCAAAACTATCTACTGACCCACCTGCCCATTCACACAGGAAACATATTTGCATCTGGTTTGGGAGTACCCCTTTGCATATAGTCTGTTGGATCTTATATCTCCCTGCATGTGCTATCTAAAAGACAAACTGTTTGTTGCCTGTGGCAACCAAGTACAGCACAGCTTTCGTTTTTTGCCTATATTAACCAATTACAGGACACTTCTCATTTTTGAACATATCAACCAATCCCAACACAGCTTTTATATTACTTAGCATTCCTTACAGTACTGTAGACCTGTGTTCCCCAACCTGTGGCTCTCCAACAGTTGCAGCAGGGTGAATCCCTTCATTGGGTGACCTAGGTTGGACAGTCTATCTCTTATGCAGTGTGGGCCTATGGAACATTCAGAAGTGTGGGTGATAGGGACTGGTACATTTTGAGGGAGATTTATCGAACTTGTATAAAGTAAAACTGGCTTAGTTGTCCATAGTAACCAATCACATTTCACCTTTCATTTTTCAAAGGAGCTGTTTAAAATGAAGGGATAATTCTGATTGGTTGCTATGGGCAACTAAGCCAGTTCTACTTTACACCACTTTGATAAATCTCCCCCTTTATTTCTAGTCATCTTAATGGGTCAGCACTACATGTAGAATGCATGATGCCTAGTATCAAGACGGCAAAAAAATCTCACTTTGGATTTGCCATGAATTGGCATTTTTCTAAAATGGCGACTACACCTGTTTCAAAATGGAAGTAAGAAGCCCAAGAACACAATATTACCCATAATGTCATGCAGCCAGCCGATCAGCAGATATCCATCCCCTGTGATGTTAAAGCACTATAATCCCACCCGCGTTCTGCCATTTTACTGTGAACTGAGCATAGAGAAAGATGTGGCAAATGCTAGGGACAGTGTTTTAGCAAACTTTGTTGATTGTAGAATATTGGATAGGGACAGTGCAGGGACAGTGTAGGGAGACTATAGGGAGAGTTTTCAGACACTGTAGGGAGAGTATAGGGAGAGCATAGGGAGACTGCAGGGACAGTGCAGCCTCTGTCTAATTGGCCTGTACAGCTTGTTCCACAGCTGTGCCATTCAGTCTTAATCTGTTCTGTTATACATAGACTGACTGTGCATCGGACTTAGTCTCAACGGCCGGTCTAATATATAGGCGTGTGTACCTAGTAAACCTTCTGCATCATTAATAAGTTATCTGTTCAGTTATACATAGATGTACTGTGCATCAGACTCATTGTCAACAGGGGGCGTAATAAATAGGCAAGTTTATATAGTTCATATGCTGCGCCATTTATACTTAACCTATTCTGTTATACATAGACTAACTGTGCATCAGACTTAATCTTAATCTTTGCCCTGGGCGCAAAATTCCAGGGGGCGCCAGGTAGGAAACACTTCAATGAGGGCCACTGTAGCCTATGGCTCCCATCCCCTCCGTTCATCATAGACTTCAGGCCAGGCCTGAAGCCTATGAGGCAGTAGAGTACACACCGTCACATTGAGCTTGCTGTGTAAGTGGGCTGTGTATAAGTGGAGTTTAAAGAACCGGAGTGCTGGTACTGAGTGTGATTTGGTTGGAGTGACTGCAAATAACTGTCTATAGTTTATAGGAAAAGTCCTTGTTTGTTTAGTAAAATTTGAATAAATCAACAGTGAGTGGCTCACCACTAGGGATCAATGAGACGTCGGGGTGCTCAAATCCTAGGCTATACCCACAGCCTTTTTGTATGGAGAGGATAAATCTGTTAGTTTATGGATGAGCACACCCTATCCAGTACTGTATTATTGTAGGATTATAAAGTATGCAGAGAGTGTAGATTATCAATATAATATTTATTATTAATACATATAAAATAATAGCTGGCCAGCTATGAATGGGTCAGTAATAAAATAGATAAAAGAATCTATCCCAGGGGGGGGTAGGGATAAAAGAAAAAAGTAAATGATGATTAACAATGTCTTGCTAAAAAAGAAAACAGAAATATGAAAAAATGAATAAAAACAAATCGTGGAGTTTTTGAACAGTAGTAGGTAGTCTTTGTATTAGCGCTAATGTATTTGTGGCGCTACAGCTCAGTTCAATTGAATTGGCAGTCTTTGTGTATTTGTAGCGCTTCAGCTCAGTTCAATTGAATAGACATTCTTTCAATACAGTTTCCCATATTGGGCTTAATCATATAAGTCAAATTTTGTACGTTACCCCTCTGTTCAATACCGTAGTGTCTCGGGGGCGATATCTTCGTTGCTAACGGCCGTCAGCACGAGGACGCCGTTCTTCTATTAGTGTAGCGGCGGCAACAACACAGTGTGCGCGGTTCTTTTCCCGGCTTCTATACAGCGATGTCCAGCGTGGCGTCCCACGTATTGGTAAACAGCTGTTGTGATTTGTAAATGGGCCGGTGTTCTCAATATCCCTTTTGGGACCTTAGGATTTCAATGAGTAGCCTCCTCTTTGTATGTTCAATATAGGGGCTTGTCTCGGAGGACAAATGATAAATAAAGAAGTAAAAAAAAAAAAAAAAAAAATATAAAGGAGGTAAAATCGATCCAGTAAAATGGTAGTTATGGTGAATTTCAAACTTCTTAATGCCAGTGTCCGTACTTGTCCTTCAGATGCCAAACGCGTTTCGGGGCGTATTCTCCTGCCCCTTCCTCAGTGGCTACAATAATGGACTATGGACCTGGCAAACTTAAATAGTCCTAGGATAGTGCATCATTCCAGTGACATGGAAAAATTGACGTGGATTCGGATTGGGATCAGCGTTTGTTCTTATAGTCTTAACAGGAAAAAATTATACGTGAATTCATATTTATATATCAATCAATAAATGGAAAAACGTGGAAAGCAAAACATATAGAGATATGACTTGCGTAAATCCCTATTTTGTGAAGTGAACTTTCAACTGCTGACTTTTCGGTGCTTTGTGTCAGTGCAGGTTTAGTTTTATTTTCTTTGAAAATCTGTTTATATATCAATCAATAGATAGAAAAATGTGAAAAACAGAGCGTATAGAGATATGACTTTCGTAAATCCCTATTTTGTGAAGTGAACTTTCAACTGCTGACTTTTCGGTGCTTTGTGTCAGTGCAGGTTCAGTTTTATTTTTTTGACAATTTATTTCTTCCTTATATATATTCTATGTGTATACTGAAATAGGTAGTATTAATTTCTTTGCTCATTTGTATTCATCGTTACTATATGTGTATATTTTATTTTTTGTTTTTTGTTTTCTTATTGTTTTTGTTTTCTTATTGTTTTTTAAAAAAGGGGGTTTTTGGTTGTCATTTTTCTTTTTCTTTTTTCTTGTGTGTATAGTGTAAGGTGCTAAGGTAAGTGTCCCTATATTTTTGTTTTTATTATTAATTTTATCCCTATTTATATTTTATTTTTATTTCTTATTTTTATTTTTTGTATTTATTTTTGTTTTGGTTATATGTATTTGTGTTTCTCTTGTTGGTTAGTTTTTCTTTTCGCCCCTAGAAGAAAGGCGAAAAAACTAACCAACAAGAGAAACACAAATACATATAACCAAACAAAAATAAATACAAAAATAAAAATAAGAAATAAAAATAAAATATAAATAGGGATAAAATTAATAATAAAAACAAAAATATAGGGACACTTACCTTAGCACCTTACACTATACACACAAGAAAAAAGAAAAATGACAACCAAAAAACCCCCTTTTTTAAAAAACAATAAGAAAACAAAAAACAATAAGAAAACAAAAAACAAAAAATAAAATATACACATATAGTAACGATGAATACAAATGAGCAAAGAAATTAATACTACCTATTTCAGTATACACATAGAATATATATAAGGAAGAAATAAATTGTCAAAAAAATAAAACTGAACCTGCACTGACACAAAGCACCGAAAAGTCAGCAGTTGAAAGTTCACTTCACAAAATAGGGATTTACGAAAGTCATATCTCTATACGCTCTGTTTTTCACATTTTTCTATCTATTGATTGATATATAAACAGATTTTCAAAGAAAATAAAACTAAACCTGCACTGACACAAAGCACCGAAAAGTCAGCAGTTGAAAGTTCACTTCACAAAATAGGGATTTACGCAAGTCATATCTCTATATGTTTTGCTTTCCACGTTTTTCCATTTATTGATTGATATATAAATATGAATTCACGTATAATTTTTTCCTGTTAAGACTATAAGAACAAACGCTGATCCCAATCCGAATCCACGTCAATTTTTCCATGTCACTGGAATGATGCACTATCCTAGGACTATTTAAGTTTGCCAGGTCCATAGTCCATTATTGGTAGCCACTGAGGAAGGGGCAGGAGAATACGCCCCGAAACGCGTTTGGCATCTGAAGGACAAGTACGGACACTGGCATTAAGAAGTTTGAAATTCACCATAACTACCATTTTACTGGATCGATTTTACCTCCTTTATATTTTTTTTTTTTTTTTTTTTTTTTACTTCTTTATTTATCATTTGTCCTCCGAGACAAGCCCCTATATTGAACATACAAAGAGGAGGCTACTCATTGAAATCCTAAGGTCCCAAAAGGGATATTGAGAACACCGGCCCATTTACAAATCACAACAGCTGTTTACCAATACGTGGGACGCCACGCTGGACATCGCTGTATAGAAGCCGGGAAAAGAACCGCGCACACTGTGTTGTTGCCGCCGCTACACTAATAGAAGAACGGCGTCCTCGTGCTGACGGCCGTTAGCAACGAAGATATCGCCCCCGAGACACTACGGTATTGAACAGAGGGGTAACGTACAAAATTTGACTTATATGATTAAGCCCAATATGGGAAACTGTATTGAAAGAATGTCTATTCAATTGAACTGAGCTGAAGCGCTACAAATACACAAAGACTGCCAATTCAATTGAACTGAGCTGTAGCGCCACAAATACATTAGCGCTAATACAAAGACTACCTACTACTGTTCAAAAACTCCACGATTTGTTTTTATTCATTTTTTCATATTTCTGTTTTCTTTTTTAGCAAGACATTGTTAATCATCATTTACTTTTTTCTTTTATCCCTACCCCCCCTGGGATAGATTCTTTTATCTATTTTATTACTGACCCATTCATAGCTGGCCAGCTATTATTTTATATGTATTAATAATAAATATTATATTGATAATCTACACTCTCTGCATACTTTATAATCCTACAATAATACAGTACTGGATAGGGTGTGCTCATCCATAAACTAACAGATTTATCCTCTCCATACAAAAAGGCTGTGGGTATAGCCTAGGATTTGAGCACCCCGACGTCTCATTGATCCCTAGTGGTGAGCCACTCACTGTTGATTTATTCAAATTTTACCCATATTCATACCCAGAGTAGAGCCCCCACCAGAGGATCATGGACATCTGGGACTGTATTGATAAAAAATGCAAGAATGTTGAAAACTATATATTTGATACAGAGAATAACGTTTTAGATATTACGAAATCTACAGATGACACTTTCAAAGAACTAGAAAAATTATTATTGAAGCAACTGAAACACAGATGGGAAATAAAAACACTGAATCAGTATATAGCAAATAATAATATACCAAAGGGTCTCACACTAAATAAAGATCCAGCCCAAGACTTATATAATGAAGAATTTCAACAAGAATGGAACACCTTCTTGAAAAATCAATCAATTGTACTAGTAAAAATGATTATTAAAAGACGCACACAGATACTGACAGAAATCACAACAAAAATCAATGAACTTAAGGGAATTACTGACAAATTACCACGGGACGAGGAATACACCAAGTGGCAAGAAAGAATTTGTAAGAGCTTAGATGCTCTAGAAAAAGAAATCATATACAAAAAGAATAGAAAGATGAGATGGAATAAACAGAGAGGATCAATAATGGAACATTATAATATGGACGATGATAACCAAAACAACCAAACAAAAAAGTTACAAAAAGGGAACATAGAAGAAAGACACACAAGACAGCCCACACAGGATAGGGATGAAAGGGATAGACAAACACGATTCACAACATCTCCATACACAATTCCAACCACCAATAGATTTGAACCCCTGAACAAACCCCTTTTTTTAGACCAAACACCCCCACATCACCGAATAAGGACACATCAAAGGTCACCACAAACACAAACAAATGCACGGAGAAGAACACCATCACCAATTCACAGATACAACCTCAGACACCGACAGAATCACCAATACACGGAGAGGCCCATTTCCCCAAGATATCAACTGAATTTAGAGCAGACACATCACCAGAACTATCAGAAACACAACCAACAGACCCAAAATCATTACAACAACCACCCAGACCCAAGAAGAACCTATCCACAAAGATACGCAAGAGAACAAGAAGAGGACTACGAAAGAACAAAAAGGACCAGACAACACAGGACACACAACTAGACAATATAATAATCAATCTCAGCGATAAGCCACTAACTGAAACACATACAAACCTCTTAAATAAAGGCCTAAAATTCGCCCCTACTAGACAATTGGATAAATTTGGTACGTATATCGGTATTGAGAAGTTTATCAGAAAACTATGCTTAAAAAAATACTACATGAAAAACCCTATACTAAATACAATAGAAGAACATCAAATATACCTACATACAGACCTAAAACCCAAATCCAAAAGATATCCACGTCAAGAAATTAGCGAAGAACTAGCTACATTCAAGAAAAATGTAGAAAACGATATCAGAAAAATAAGTGGAAAACACACTAGAAATAACTTAACGAGAAAAGAAATCACAGCAATCAAAGAGTTACAGGCAAATGAAGAAATAGTAATACGCCCCGCAGACAAAGGAGGGGCAATAGTCATACTGAACTACACAGACTATAATAAAGAAAGTGAAAGACAACTTGCCGATACAACCACATATAAAAAAATTAAATCAGATCCCACATCTACGTTCTATAAAAATCTAATGGAACTATGTCAAAAAGGACTAGAAGACAACATCTTACTGGAAAGAGAATTTAAATTTATCACATCAACCGATAAGAGAATACCTATATTTTACCATTTACCCAAAATCCACAAAAATATCAACAATCCACCCGGAAGACCGATCATTTCTGGAATAGGTTCAATTACCTCTAATCTCTCACAATACATCGATAAGTTACTCCAACCCTCAGTTAAAAAAATTCCATCGTACATTAAGGATACCACTGACATCATATACACGTTAGAACAACTAAATTTTGAATCACACTGGCAACTAGGTACTATTGACGTTAATTCATTATACACAGTCATTAACCACAATTTGGGTATTCAGGCAGTAAAAGAACAATTAATAAACAATGGAGAACTGGAGCGTAAACAAATAGACTTCATTACAAACAGCATTCATCATATATTAACCCATAACTATTTTTGGTACAATTCACAATATTATATTCAGCAGTGTGGAACCGCCATGGGTACCAGATTCGCCCCCAGCTATGCCAATCTATTTATGGCCCAGTGGGAAAAAGAACATATCCAACCACACCTGGGGGGGAATCTGGTCCTATGGCGGAGATATATTGATGATATCATTTTTATTTGGCAAGGTACAACGGACGATTTGGACACTTTCATCAAAAATCTGGACTCAAATAACTTCAACTTAACCTTCACATCCACCATAAGCAATAGCTATATAGAATTCTTAGATTTAAAAATAAAAATACAAAACAACAAACTAATATGCAGTACATATCAAAAACAGGTTATGAAAAACAGCTACATTTTATTCAATAGTTGCCACCTACCAAGGTGGTTAACCAACATACCAACTAGTCAGTTCAGAAGATTGAAGAGAAACTGTTCAACTAATGATCAATTTGAAAACGAAGCCATCAATCTAAAACAACAATTCATAAACAAAAAATACCCATCCTCCATGATTGAGTCCTCATTAAATAAAGTTAGATATATGAATAGAGAGAGTTTCTTTAATACAAATAAAAAAACAACCAAAAGTGAGGACCAAATGAGGATAATATTACCATTTAACTCCAAATATAAAACAGTTGAACAAATCTTGAAGAAACACTGGCACTTACTACAGAAGGATAAAATTATAGGATCACAAATACCTCAAACACCACAAATAGTATATACGAAAGCCCCAAACCTGGGAATCAAAGTTGCCCCCACAGTCAAGAGTACAAAAATACAAAAAAACACTAACTGGTTAACATCAAAAGGCTTCCACCGATGTGGAAGCTGTATTAATTGTAAGACTACAAAATTTCCCAGAAAAACAACAGAAATCCAATCAACAGTAAACAAACATATCCATACAATCAAAGATCACATGACATGTAATTCCACTGATATCATATATTTAATCCAATGTCCTTGCAAAAAACAATACATCGGTAGGACCAAACGATCTTTAAAAAAACGAATATCAGAACATATTAACAATATAAAAAAGGGGTACGATTTACATTCACTATCCAAACACTTCAAAGAAACTCATAACAAAGATCCGTCATTACTTACATTTACAGCCCTAGAAAAAATCCCACGACCATGGAGAGGAGGCAACCATATACAAAACATGTCTAGAATCGAATCAAGAAGAATCTTCGAATTCGAATCCATGATCCCAAAAGGTCTAAACGCCGAAATGGAGATCTTCGGTTTTCTGTAGATCACCGTTGATATGGGCGGGGTGCCCTGCAGAGACGGGTGGTCGGGGTCCGGCTGTTCATTACCAGCACCCTGACCCCCCTCCCTGTGAGGCCCCCCACCCCACACACGTCAACCGCCACCTAGAAGAAAGGCGAAAAAACTAACCAACAAGAGAAACACAAATACATATAACCAAAACAAAAATAAATACAAAAATAAAAATAAGAAATAAAAATAAAATATAAATAGGGATAAAATTAATAATAAAAACAAAAATATAGGGACACTTACCTTAGCACCTTACACTATACACACAAGAAAAAAGAAAAAGAAAAATGACAACCAAAAAACCCCCTTTTTTAAAAAACAATAAGAAAACAAAAAACAATAAGAAAACAAAAAACAAAAAATAAAATATACACATATAGTAACGATGAATACAAATGAGCAAAGAAATTAATACTACCTATTTCAGTATACACATAGAATATATATAAGGAAGAAATAAATTGTCAAAAAAATAAAACTGAACCTGCACTGACACAAAGCACCGAAAAGTCAGCAGTTGAAAGTTCACTTCACAAAATAGGGATTTACGAAAGTCATATCTCTATACGCTCTGTTTTTCACATTTTTCTATCTATTGATTGATATATAAACAGATTTTCAAAGAAAATAAAACTAAACCTGCACTGACACAAAGCACCGAAAAGTCAGCAGTTGAAAGTTCACTTCACAAAATAGGGATTTACGCAAGTCATATCTCTATATGTTTTGCTTTCCACGTTTTTCCATTTATTGATTGATATATAAATATGAATTCACGTATAATTTTTTCCTGTTAAGACTATAAGAACAAACGCTGATCCCAATCCGAATCCACGTCAATTTTTCCATGTCACTGGAATGATGCACTATCCTAGGACTATTTAAGTTTGCCAGGTCCATAGTCCATTATTGGTAGCCACTGAGGAAGGGGCAGGAGAATACGCCCCGAAACGCGTTTGGCATCTGAAGGACAAGTACGGACACTGGCATTAAGAAGTTTGAAATTCACCATAACTACCATTTTACTGGATCGATTTTACCTCCTTTATATTTTTTTTTTTTTTTTTTTTTTTTACTTCTTTATTTATTATTTGTCCTCCGAGACAAGCCCCTATATTGAACATACAAAGAGGAGGCTACTCATTGAAATCCTAAGGTCCCAAAAGGGATATTGAGAACACCGGCCCATTTACAAACAACAACAGCTGTTTACCAATACGTGGGACGCCACGCTGGACATCGCTGTATAGAAGCCGGGAAAAGAACCGCGCACACTGTGTTGTTGCCGCCGCTACACTAATAGAAGAACGGCGTCCTCGTGCTGACGGCCGTTAGCAACGAAGATATCGCCCCCGAGACACTACGGTATTGAACAGAGGGGTAACGTACAAAATTTGACTTATATGATTAAGCCCAATATGGGAAACTGTATTGAAAGAATGTCTATTCAATTGAACTGAGCTGAAGCGCTACAAATACACAAAGACTGCCAATTCAATTGAACTGAGCTGTAGCGCCACAAATACATTAGCGCTAATACAAAGACTACCTACTACTGTTCAAAAACTCCACGATTTGTTTTATTCATTTTTTCATATTTCTGTTTTCTTTTTTAGCAAGACATTGTTAATCATCATTTACTTTTTTCTTTTATCCCTACCCCCCTGGGATAGATTCTTTTATCTATTTTATTACTGACCCATTCATAGCTGGCCAGCTATTATTTTATATGTATTAATAATAAATATTATATTGATAATCTACACTCTCTGCATACTTTATAATCCTACAATAATACAGTACTGGATAGGGTGTGCTCATCCATAAACTAACAGATTTATCCTCTCCATACAAAAAGGCTGTGGGTATAGCCTAGGATTTGAGCACCCCGACGTCTCATTGATCCCTAGTGGTGAGCCACTCACTGTTGATTTATTCAAATTTTACCCATATTCATACCCAGAGTAGAGCCCCCACCAGAGGATCATGGACATCTGGGACTGTATTGATAAAAAATGCAAGAATGTTGAAAACTATATATTTGATACAGAGAATAACGTTTTAGATATTACGAAATCTACAGATGACACTTTCAAAGAACTAGAAAAATTATTATTGAAGCAACTGAAACACAGATGGGAAATAAAAACACTGAATCAGTATATAGCAAATAATAATATACCAAAGGGTCTCACACTAAATAAAGATCCAGCCCAAGACTTATATAATGAAGAATTCAACAAGAATAGAACACCTTCTTGAAAAATCAATTCAATTGTACTAGTAAAAATGATTATTAAAAGACGCACACAGATACTGACAGAAATCACAACAAAAATCAATGAACTTAAGGGAATTACTGACAAATTACCACGGGACGAGGAATACACAAGTGGCAAGAAAGAATTTGTAAGAGCTTAGATGCTCTAGAAAAAGAAATCATATACAAAAAGAATAGAAAGATGAGATGGAATAAACAGAGAGGATCAATAATGGAACATTATAATATGGACGATGATAACCAAAACAACCAAACAAAAAAGTTACAAAAAGGGAACATAGAAGAAAGGACACACAAGACAGCCCACACAGGATAGGGATGAAAGGGATAGACAAACACGATTCACAACATCTCCATACACAATTCCAACCACCAATAGATTTGAACCCCTGAACAAACCCCTTTTTTTTAGACCAAACACCCCCACATCACCGAATAAGGACACATCAAAGGTCACCACAAACACAAACAAATGCACGGAGAGAACACCATCACCAATTCACAGATACAACCTCAGACACCGACAGAATCACCAATACACGGAGAGGCCCATTTCCCCAAGATATCAACTGAATTTAGAGCAGACACAATCACCAGAACTATCAAGAAACACAACCAACAGACCCAAAATCATTACAACAACCACCCAGACCCAAGAAGAACCTATCCACAAAGATACGCAAGAGAACAAGAAGAGGACTACGAAAGAACAAAAAGGACCAGACAACACAGGACACACAACTAGACAATATAATAATCAATCTCAGCGATAAGCCACTAACTGAAAACACATACAAACCTCTAAATAAAGGCCTAAAATTCGCCCCTACTAGACAATTGATAAATTTTGGTACGTATATCGGTATTGAGAAGTTTATCAGAAAACTATGCTTAAAAAAAATACTACATGAAAAACCCTAT
>ONZH01008046.1:0-36088 GCA_900303285.1 Rhinella marina | reverse complement strand
GAGATTTACAGCTTTCAGTTTCCCAGTCTATATCTGGGAAGTTGAAGTCACCCATAACAACCTCATTGTGATTTGCTGCCTCATCTATTTCCTTTAGTAGCATATTTTCAGTGAACTCTGGTATATTAGGTGGCTTACAACAAATCAGTATTTTATTATTGTTTTTGCCTCTATATGTTTCTACTCACAGGGACTCCACATGTTAATTTTCCTCACTTATATTTTCCTGGAGCGTGGACTTTAGACAGGACTTTACATAAAGGCAAACCCCTCCCCCACTCCAGTTTTGATGATCCTTTCTAAACAGATTGCAACCCTGTATGTTAACTGATCAGTCATAGCTATCATCCAGCCATGTCTCAGTTATTTTCACTATGTCATAGTCCTCTTCATATATTACTAATTCCAGTTCACCAGTTTTATTAGTTAGGCATCTGTTATTAGTATACATATAATTAAGAGTTTTTTGTAAATGTTTTACACTACAGTTTTCTATAGGAACTGTTCTGGACCCTCCCTCCATTCCATCTTCCCCTCCTATAATATAATTACCTTCCCCCAGTCCCTAGTTTAAATACTCCGCCAACCTTTCAGCCATCTTCTTCCCTAAAACAGCTGCAGCTCATCCCTACGATAGAGCCTGTAGCCGACAGAGAAGTTGGCCCAGTTCTCCTGGAACCCAAACCCCTCCTTACTACACCAGTTCTTGAGCCACTTGTGAATCTAATCTCCTGCTGCCTTTCTGGTGTGGCTTATGGTACAGGTAGTATTTCAGAAAATACTACTTTTGAGGTACTTGCCTGAGCTAAGTCCCTAAATTCTAATCATTTTAAGGCTATATATATCTATGTCCTCTTTATTGTCTCCTGAGGAATTGTTATTCATGGGGAAATGCATCGGGATTACCAGGCATTTCTTTGACTCTTTGGTCAAGTACACTGTCTATTGGTTTGTGTATGCCCTCACACTGGGGTACTCCTGGCCAAGGGATTGTGGTACATCTGTATATGTGTTATTTTTGATAATGCTAAGTTTGGTCATTCTGTATATCTTTTGTTGTCCAGATGATTGTTACAAATAAAAACCTTGGTGGACCCTTTCCTAAATATTATTCAGAGCTCCATCTATTTATATCAGTTTAAATAAGTGTGGGTTACTGTGATTGACTCATCACTAAAGCTCAGTCTAGACCTAGTCTTGCTCCTTTCTAACTGTCGTGGTTTTGCTTACACTGTTATGATTTCTTCTTCTGTGCCATGTGCATGTTGTTCTGTACTTGCCTTTACAGTAATTGGAGAATTCTTGGACTTATGTTGTAGAATCTACAATGTTCTTCCCAGAGTCTACTGGTTCTACTTGTCAGGATTTCACAAATGCTTTATCTCTTATTGCCATAAAGATCAACATTCTACAAAACTGCATTTTTAAATGTTTATAACCATTCATTTTACACTATATAGTCTGCTAAAATGCTTTGCAAACCACGTGTTTAATCTATTTCGATTTTTAGTAAGCAATCTTAAGGTAATCATGACTTGGAAATTATATAAAGCGTTTGGATAACAAATATTTGCCTCTTTAATATGTATTTGATGGTCTTGATATTTGAAATAAAGAACACATGATCACTGGGCAGTAGCAGGTAATATATAATCCAATTATTTTCCTTTTCCCATGGCATTCTTTTAATATTAAATATCTTAGAATGTTTCCCTTGGGTCAATATTTTGTTAATTACTCTATATTCCATATAAAGCTTGTCATGTACAGTAAAAAGGGAAAAACATCTAAGCTGAGCAAAGAATGAAAACAGTATGCATGCCTTTCTACAATTAGAAGTATAACTACCATTAGTAGTATGTTTTTATATGTATTATGTTTGCATGTGCTGCAGGCATAAATATTCTTAAAAAATTCATATAATCATGATACAATACAGTAATAAATAATACATGTAATCCTGTGGAAGCTATATTGGAGATACCCATTTCAAATTATTTATGGTACATTCTCTTGAAAAATGCTGCATATATTGTGTAATGGTCAGTGAGTGCGAACTTGCTGTCCCACGTGACCAACCTCCTCAGAGGGGGGTGACAAAGTTCTTCACAATACCTCTGATGGTGAGGATAGACTTCCTCGGGGGGTACACCAGACCCTACGTACAAACACTGAATAAACAGCTCGAAATACAATAGCTATTATGCTTTGACACCAGTACTATCATCAAAATATCAAAACTCAAATCATGGATTTAAAATAATTTAAACATAACCTTTACTTAATCAATTAAAATATGCTGGTGCAACACTATAAACTGTGTAATTAATGTAGCTCTCCTAAGGTACAACAGGTGGAGCAATCTTTTTGACCATAATTGCCAAACAGTAACGCATATGTTCTTACTGTTCCTATAGTGTAGATCCTACGCGTCTGTGGGCATACCTTTTCCGGACCTCTAGAAAAGGGTAGTAGGCAAGGTCAGGATACAGAGTCCGAGGTCAGGGCAGGCGGCAATATGACAAAGTCCATAAACGAGGTCCAAGGTCAGGGCAGGCGGAAAGATAGCAACATCCATAAGACAAGATACAAGGTCAGGGCAGGCGGCAGTAAGGCAAAGTCCATTAAACAAGATGCAGGGTCTGGTACACATTAATGTCAGAAATTACAGAAACACCTTTTCTCACAGGAACTAGACAAGGTTAGGAACCAAAGTTGCTCAGGCACCTTCCTGTAGAAAAATGGCGCCTTTAAATACCTCCTGCAGACCAGCCATAGGCTTGGGAAGATAGGAGGTGTGCGCATGCTGCCACACATAAGGAGGAGCCTTACACACCCTAAATGTACAAAATGAACCCTGAACCACAGTGCAAGCTCTGTTCAAAACCAGGAGGGAGGTGCTGGCAGCAGGAGTGCAGACCACAGCTAAGAACCCCGCTACCTATGCCTATCAGCATGGCGTACAGCAGTGGGGAGGAGTGAGAAAGCCCTTTACCTGTACCTTCATGTAGTGACAGAATTGCAGGGCCAGGAAGTCGTGTTAACAGAACCCCCCCCCCCCCTTATGCCCCCTCTACTCAGGTCTGACCCTAGATATGATCTCTTCCAAGATCTCTCCTCAAGATCAAATCCTTTTCAGTCCACCAGGAACAAGGTCCTGCCTCTATTCTTCTTTATGCCCAAAATACCTTTCATTTCATAGATGTTCTCTGCACAGACAGGAGCAGGAGTAGGAACAGGTTTCTTGAAGAAGCGATTAAGGATGACAGGCTTCAGCAGAGAGACATGGAAAGAATTCGGCACCCGGAGAGAGGCAGGGAACTTAAACTTGTAGGATACATCATTAATCCTCCTGATAACTTCAAATGGACCGAGGAACCAAGGACCCGATTTTGTTGCGACTCAGTGGAATATCTGATATTTTGACAGGGCAGATCGCACATTTATTATAAATGAGATGTATTGGATAATTATATACCTGTTATAATATTATGTTACAATTTTCACTATTTTTCTTTCAGACTGCTACATTCAGATGATATAGAAAATTACAGCATCACGTGGTATATCTAGTACACTTTTACTTTTGTTATTGATTTTGGTATACTGAGATTGTGATGATACTGCCCTCTGAGGGCATCTGACGTCACAACACATGTTTGCCTGATCAGGATTTAAACTCTGTGATTTAGTTACTGTGATTGAGTTGATAAAGGCTGGATGGGCCGAAACGCGTCCTCTTTGCACTCTCTGTATGGACATATACCCTATGAATAAATAAGCATATGAATAGAAGCGTCTGCTGGGATCTTGCTACACAGCTTGACAGGGCAGACAGAAATTTTAGTGGGATCGATCATATGTTGGGACTCCTCCTCCTGGTTGGTAGAATCAAAGGATTTCGAGAAAGTATCTGCTTTGATGTTCTTGTCTGCAGCACGAAAGTGAAGAATGAAATCAAAATGGGCAAAGAACAGGTGGACAATCTAGCTTGTCGAGGATTAAGCCTCTACAAAGACTGCAGATAGGTGAGGTTTTTGTGGTCGGTATAGATCACCACAGGAAGAGCCGCTCCCTCCAGAAGTTACTGCCACTCCTCCAAGGCCATCTTGATGGCCAACAACTCTTGTCCCCAATCAAGTGGCTGTGCTCAGGAGTGGAGAAGGCCCTGGAGAAGAGGCCACTGGTAGTCATCTTACCCAAGGAAGACTTTTGTGAAAGCACCACCCCAGCTCCAATAGACAATTCATCCACCTCCAGAAAATTGCTTACTGGCATCAGGACGATGGAGTAGTGGAGAAGGCCTGCTTCAAGCTTTGAAAGGTTAATTCAGCCTCAGCTGATTACATCTTGGGATTCTCAAGGCTGAGATGGGTTCTGTTAAGGAAAAGAAGTGTGGAATAAACTAGCGGTAGTAGTTGGTGAACCCCAGGAAATGTTGAATTGCCTTTAGACCAGAAAGACGAGGCCACTTCAAAATCATGGACAGCTTCTCATGATTCATCTGTAGGCCAGTTTTAGAAATTATCTAACCCAGGAATGGAAATGAGGACAGTTCAAAAATATATTTATAATTTGGCATACAGATTCTTTTCTAGAAGTCTTTTTAGGAACAGGTGGACATGTTTCTGGTGGGAGACCAAATCTGAAGATAAGATTAAAATGTCATCAAGATAGACGACAACACAGAAATAGAGAAATTCTCTGAAGATATCATTGAGAAATTCTTGAAATACTGCTGGGGCATTGCTTAGCCCAATCGACATCACCAGATACTCATAGTGACCATCACAAGTGTTGAAGGCGGTCTTCCACTCATCCCCTTGACAAATTCGGATCAAGTTGTAGGCCCCATGCAGATCTAATTTGGCAGTCAAACAACTCTGGAATAAGGAGAAGAGGGTATTTGTTCTGTGATCTTATTGAGACCCCTATAATCAATGCATGGCCAGAGAGAACCATCTGTTTTCTTCAAAAAGAAAATGCAGGTGCTAGCCAGAGATGATAATTTCAGGATAAATCCTCATCAAGATTTTATTTAATACTAGCAGAAGGACTCGGCTTTGCACGGGTATATTTCATCTATTTCATTTAATGTCTGTGTATGTTGTTAAAAGATATCTACAGTATCCCCAATAACAGTGACCTCTACAGTACCCCACCCCCTTAACAGTGAACTCCACAGCCCCCATAACAGTGACCTCTACAGTACCCTGCCCCTTAACAGTGAACTCCACAGCCCCCTACCTCTAAACACTGACCCCCCACAGTGCCCCACCTCCTTAAAATAGGACCTCCACAGCAGCCCATCTTCTTAACTTTGACCTTCACAGCACCCCAAACCCTTGACAGTGACCTTCTAGGGGGCCTGCCCCTTAACACTGACCTACATAGGGGACCATCTCTTTATCTGACCTCCACTGTTCCCTGCCCCCTTAACAGAGACCTCCACAGCACCTGTCCCTTTAACAGTGACTGTCACAGTGCCCCATTCCCTTAACAGTGGCCTCCACAGTACCCTACTATCTTAACAGTGACTTCACAGTACCCTGCTGCCTTAACAGTGACCCCTACAGCAGCTGCCCCTTTAATTGTGGCCCCTGCCCCCTTAACAGTGACCTCCACAGTGCCACCCCATTAACAGTGACCACCCCAGAGGCTTGCCCCATTAACAGTAACATCCACAGTGAACGTCCCTTTAACAGTGACCTCCACAGCGCCATGCCCCTTTAAGGCTAGGGCTACATGATGACATGTGTCGCGCCAATGTCATGCAACAATTTTAATAATGATAGGTTATGGTGTCGCACTGCGACTTATTGCGACATGCTGCGACTGCAGCAAGATACATTTTTCTGCGACTGTCGCGTCACAGTCGCTGCATGTAGCATGTCGCAGTGCAACACCATAGACTATTAATATAAAAATTGTCGTGCAACATGAATGTCGCGTGACACATGTAGCAGTGTAGTTCTGCCCTATGTGTCGTGCGACTTATTGTCCCGCAACACATGTCGTCGTGTTACCCTAGCCTAAAGCTGACCTACAGCAGTGAAGAAAAATGGCTTGGTTGTTATGGAAACCTGGAGTAAAACTGTGTGCATGTGACCGTGTGTAAGAAGCAGGCTGCGCCAAAGCCTGTGGGAGGTAAGCACTGAATTGTGTTTTGGGGAGCTATTTACCTGAGCTTCTCAGCTGGCTGCTAATTACCTCTCATTATCAGCCTGGTAACTACACAGAGCAAAAACCTATTTCCCAAGTCTTTCTTGTTCCCACTCAGCTTCCTCTGCCCTGCCCCTTTAAAGCTGACCTACAGCAGTGCAGAAAAATGTCTGGGTTGTTATGGAAACCTTCAGTAAAACTGTGTGTATGTGGAGAGTAAGGGCCTGCGAGCTTCTATTGGCTGATAAGGGACATGTGAACATTACTGTTGAGCGAGCATGCACGGCTGAACTCGCTGTTCGGCCGAGCATGCCTACGCTCGGGTCCGCTCGGTGTTCGGCCGAACACCGAGTGTACTCGAGCGCAATGCTCGAGTCTCTTCCCCGCACTGTAATGTTCATTTGTACGCTAATGCGTACGAATTTGTATGCTAATGCGTACAAATTTGTATGCTAATGCGTACGAATTTGTACGCTAATGCGTACGCAGTTTGTACGCTACTGCATACTCATTTGTATGCTAATGCGTACGCATTGTGCGCTAATGCGTACAAATTCAATTAATTAGCATACTTTTACGATTGAAAGGAGTAAAAGAGGAGAAGACGCGATTCTGACCTTTTTCTATTAACCAGACACCCTCCCCTCTTCCAAGCGGGGGGTGCCTGGTTTAGTCCCATTGACTAACATTATGCCCTAGTGCTCGGCCACAGCACCCGAGCATACGAGCACAGAGGTGCTCGATCAACACTAATGACCATGTGTATGGCAATTGGGATTTGAAGAGAAAGACTTCCAGGCTAATATTGGCTAATGCAGGTCATTTTTGGGGAATATCTCAGGAACGGTACGTCTTAGAGAACTAAGACCCGGTCTAAAACCTTTCCGGACACCTGATGTACCTGTGTGCCAAATTTGGTGCAGATCGGTCCAGTCGTTTGGTCGCGCATAAAGAACAGGCAGACAGAAACTCATTTTTATATATAGAAGAGATATTCAGACATGGCTTGTGCCTCTGCTGGTGACAGGGGATAAATGTGACCACAGGGAGGGAAAGAACCAGGTCAATAGGACAATCATAAGGCCTATGTTGAGGTAGCATCTCAGCCTCCTTCTTATCAAAGATGTTCGCATAGGCGTGATATGCTGCAGGCAGATCTTGAAGATTTGGTGGTACATGAGGTGACCAAGTAGGCTGAACAGGAGAAAGACATTTTCCAAGGCAGGACTGTACCTAACGAAGCACCTCTCTAGACTTCCAATCAAGGAAGGTTCATGGATATGGAACCATGGTAGTCCCAAAAGAGGAGGAAGAGACAGACTTGGAAGAATCAAGAACAAAATTTAATCAGTATGGAGAGCTCCCAACTACAGTTTCACAGGTTCAGTAATAAATTGTATGGACTCAGATAGAGCCATTGACAGATGAAACCATCAATGGTCTCTACAGGTCTCCAACTGGAATACGCTATCGATCCACTATGGCTTGCTAGGGGGGATTTCCTGATGATCCGGAATCCAGAAGAGCCATTGTGAATCAATTATATCCAAATGACAAAGTTGCTGGCAGAGTCAGGGGTAGAGAGGAATTATCGTCATTTAGGGTCACCTCTACAACAGGGAGTTTCCTGGTTTCAGGGGACATGCACAGAGAAAATGATCAGAACCACCACAATAGAAACAAAGTGGCACATTTATTAAGACCGGCATTTTAGACGACAGTCTTAATAAAGCCCTACAACAGGCAGTGGATCTGCTAAAGTTATGAAGAGGCTCAGGCCTCTCCATAACTTTGGTGAATCGTATGCCAGTTCTAAATGTAAGACATCTTCCGAGCTGTCTTACATTTAGACCACTTTCAATGCCTAAAACAGGCATAGAAAATGATAACTGAGAGGTGCCTGCCAGTCCGTCCACTTCCCTGCCCGGGTTCACCGACAATTTTAGACCTGGCGTGAGCAGGGAAAAGTCACAGATAGTGGCACAACTTCACCTCTATCTGCACCTGAAAAATGCCTAATTTAGGCATATTTCAGATTAGTAAATGACTAGAGATAAGCGAATCGATTCGTCAATTCGTTTATTCGTATCGAATCTTGGGAATTTTAAGCTGCGAAGCGAATCCGAATATTAGGTGATTTGCTTCGGCTTTGTACGCATTCGCTACGTAGTTTGTCCTATAAATTATACGCTATTGCTACGTATTAGTTACTCTATGTGCTGTTGCGTACAAATTCAATTCATTAGCGATGCAGACTCCTCCCTGGTAGCTCCGCCCCTTCTCCAATGCGCGAGGAAGACGAGGCAACTCAGGAAATTAAGATGACGACACAGCGAGGCCCTGACTGGGGAGGCATGGTGTGGGGCACCGACCCCTATGAGGAGAAGGAACCGGAGGAGATCTACCTCTCTCAATATGTCCGGCAGCCTAAGATGTTGGTTGAGGTGCCCGCTGAGGTGTTCACTCCGCTGGCTGACACGGCAGAGGCGGCAGGAGTTTCCTCTCCGCCGCGGAAGGACTACTCCCTTTGGCAAAATTCAATGGTCCCGAGGCTGTCACCCGGAATGCCCTGACCCTCTGGGAATACAAAAAGTCAGTTGTGCAGTTGTGGGTTGTGCAGGTTTTAGAGCACCCACGGTCTGGTGACCACAAGCTGGAGCGCTGAAGGGGTACCATTATTTCATTCAGTGTGGAACAGGGAGTAGGTTTTATCGGCGATGAGGAGACGGCGGAAGAATTATACGTAAACTGCCGTTCTGTAAAGCTGCCGTATCTTCCGCCCGTCCGCCACAATCTCCACGCAGGGGATTACGTGGAGTATACCCCCATGAAGAGCCTCCAAGGCCCCTTTGCTACTGGGGTGAAACTCCTTAAGCGACCAGCTACTCCTGAAGCGCCCCCGGAAGACTGGACTGAGGAGGCCCAGGCCGCAGAAGAGGCTCGGTGTTCCCAGGAGACCAATGATGGGACTCTGCAATCTGAGGAGAAATTACAAGCTCAGCTGGAACCCCTGATACCAGATTTGCCACCGCCGCCGATCCTTCATGTGGGACAGATGACCACCAACAGTTTTGTGTACCAGCCATCGGTGGTACAATACCAACTGCCATGGCAGGTGCAGGCCGCACAGTCCGCCGCTCGCGGAAGACCGTTACCAGAGCCCTTACAGCCAGAGATTCTGTCACCTTGTATGCCGGCGGGAGGATCTGGCCACTACAAGGTAATGGACAAGGCTCAAGTTGCCACGGCCCTTGCCAGTGTGACCACCCGGTCACTACCAAGACCATCCCTGAGAGGTTGTGGGGGTCTGCTGCCGCAGCCAGTGTCGCTTTCATGAGGCAGGAGTGCCCTCTCATGTCTTTTAGCTCCAGCAGCAGTGAAGAGGACCTGCTGGCCCTTAAGTAATGAATTGGATCCTGCAGCTTTTATGGGAGCCACAACGTGGACTTAAGCTGAAGGGTGAGCACTAGTTGGCGTTTGTTTTTATTTTTGTTGCCCTGCGATTGTCCTCACCCAGATGGACATGGATTGTCAGGACTCCCCCCATCAAAAAAAAAAGTTTTAACCAAGTTGCGCATACATGCGCCTCATCCCTTTTTTCCCCCTTTTCAGGTTATTGGGGAGCCCCTTGAAAGAGGGTTTTTTAAGGAATCTTTGCTATTTTTTTACCCATTTGGATTACAATTTTTTTATGTGGATTACAAATTGCAACTGAGTTTGGGACTCTGTTCCAGTTGTATGACACAAGCGTCAGAAGAAAAGAGACTTACATACTGCCTCTGAGGGCGATTTCAGATCTGACCATTTACGCTGGATCTGGCCCGGGGTCCGCAAGGTGTCGAAACGATGGCGCAAGCCTCGGATCACCTGCTGGATCACTTCCTTTTTATGCTGGTTCGGGTGGCGATGTGTGCCATCGTAAATCGTAATCCTGGCGGTCCATCAGCCGGACTATATATTTCAGCTGTGCAGCAGCGCTAAATGATGAGGATCGTCTGGATGCCATTTTCGAATATTCGCTCTGCCTCTGAGTGCACGCCGCGGCCTCTCGTCGTACGTGCCTGCGTATTACGTAATCGCATAAACAATAGTACTCTGAGGATTCGTAAGCTATTTGTACGCTCATGCGTACGTCTTCTAAGAGGTTGCGTACATTTTTTAAATGAACATTCATTATTAGTGCGCGAATGTTCGCTAATAGCACATAATAACATATATATTTTGTACGCAAATACAACAAATCTATTCGTCGAATATACGAATCTTAGGAAAAGTTCGGCGAATGTTCGGCGAATAATTTTTTGAATGATTCGCTCATCTCTATAAATGACCCCCAATGTCCTTTAGCACCACAGTGATCATGTTCCTTCTCTGTCAGCCTGACTCTGTCGACCTGCATCGGCTCTGTAGCTGCAGAAAACATGGAAGGCCGAGGGGTAAGAACTTTCTGAAGGGAAGACACCAGGCTAAAAGGTCTCCTCTCACGTGCCACGTTCATGGAACCGCCAATCAGTTTGTGTAGCCAGGGAGACGAGGCCATCCGAGGTAGAAGGAATATCCCACCCGGCCAGCTCATCCATAATTTTCCTGCAGAGACCTTCCCAAAAGGCAGCCACGAGTGCCTCATTATTCCAGCCTAGTTCAGAGGCCAGCATACCGAACTGGACTTCACACTGCCCATGGAGTGGCTCCCTTGACGCACCCACAGTATAGGGAGCCAATCCAATCTTAGTGTCACCATTGAAGCATGGGGGAGCTTAAAGATGAGGTCCAGATGCTGGCACATAGGGAGAGCAGGAGCCAGGTTAACCATGGCAGAGGGATCTGATGGTGAAGGGTTGATGGACATCAGGTCATTTAGATGCATATTCACATTACGTAAATAGGACAGTATTTGATCCTGGCACTCACGCTGTTGTACCATATCCTGTAATGGTCAGTGGATTCGAACTCACTGTCCCACATGATCAACCTTCTCAAAGGGGGATGACTAAGTTTACCCCTCGTTCTTCACAATACCTATGATGGTGGAGGATAGACTTTCTCGAGGGCTACACCACGCCCTACCTCTGAGAGGGAAGGTTGGAGCATGAGGAAATGAGAACCTGGGTGTGGAACCACTGGACTGGCCTCCAGATGGTACAAGACACCCAAAGGGTGCTAGGTGGCCAGAGGCTGATCAGATGGAGGTAAGGCAAGGTCGGGATACAGAGTCCCAGGTCAGGGCAGGCAGCAATATGGCAAAGTCCAAAAAGAAGTCCAAGGTCAGGGCAGGCAACAAGATAGCAAAATCCGTAAGACAATATACAAGGTCAGGGCAAGCAGCATAAATGCAAAGTCCAGTAAACAAGATGCCGGGTCTCGTACACATTAATGGCAGAAATTACAGAAACACCTTTGTTCACAGGAACTAGACAAGGTTAGGAACCAAAGTTGCTCAGGCACTTATCTGTAGAAGGAGGCGCCTTTAAATACCTTCTGCTGACGAGCCATACGCTGAGAAAGATAGAAGGTGTGTGCATGCTGCCTCACATAAGGAGGAGAGGCACGCTCGCACACACCCTAGATGCACACAAGGAACTTTGAGCCAGAGTGCAGGCTCTGCTAAGATCCAAGAGGGAGATGCTGGCAGCAGGATAGCATATCCAGATTTGGTTCCTTAGGAAAATGTTCCAAAGACTTGTGTGTTCTTTTACTAGCCACAAGTGAAGTTTTTTTTTTTTTGTTTTGTTTTTGTTACTGCACTATAACATGAACAAAGTAGTAGATGAAGTCGTATTGTCATACATTCTGGATAATAAACTAAAGCGGTAGTGATAGGGTATATACTAGCAATCAGATATTTGATCTGCAAAGACAGAACAAAAGCATAAAAGCTTTATGATAAATATTTGTTCTCACATGTTTTTGCAGTGTATTATTTGTTCTGCTGATGTAAACTGATTGAACAAGTGGTGGAAAAATGGACCACAATTTGCATCAATTCCCATTAAATGGGTTCTCCAGGAATTCAGAAAATGAAAATATTTAAATATTACTTTATTATGAATATATTCCCAAATACATTTCATTAATTATAGTGGCTCGTTTTGACTGGGGAGCAATTATTAGGAGAAATAAAATGGCCGTTGTCCTATCAGTACACACAAAACCTATCCTAATTAGGGATGAGCGAACCGAACCGTAACGAACCGGATTCGTTACGAACTTTCCCAAAAGTTCGGTTCGTCACCGAACCGAATTTAGAGAAAGTTTGTAACGAATCTGGTTAAAGTAACGGCGACGCAAAATATACGCATATTTATTGAGAATGTACGCTAATGCGTACGCTAATGCGTATGAATTCATAAAATGCGTACACATTAGCGAACATTCTCAACTATGCGTATATTTAGGGTATGGAATATGCCATATTCCATACCCTAAATATACGCATATTTGAGAATGTTCACTAATGTGTACACGCATTAGCGTACGCATTAAAAGTCAGCGGGTGGAACGTACTGAGACTCCAGAGGGGGTGTTGGCTGTAAGCAGTCAACAGAGCCAGGGAGGGGCATCCAGTGCCACACCTGATATCCTGTCCCAGCCACCGGAGGAAAGTAGCAGTGGTCCTGACTTTGATGATGATGTCGCTGATCGGACGTGGCGCACTTAAGCAGCATTATCCTCAGCATCATCAGTGGAGGAAACAGAGGTGCCACCGACGCAGCAACATCCCACTTTTGCAAGCAACCGAGGCACAAGAGGGAGGGGTAGAAGAGAAGCTACCAGGCAGAGATCACCCTCTCAAAGCCTTGGTCCTGAGAGGGCACCCTCAGGCAGCAGTGGCAGTCAACCGCCAGCAAGACCCCCCCGTGGCTGTCAGCAAACCACGGTCCTCAGTCGTCTGGCAGTTCTTCCGCGTGGGGACAGATAAGCATATCGCTTTGTGCCTGCTGTGCAATGAGAGGGTCAGTCGTGGTAGGGGTGATAATCTCGGGACAACATCCATGCGAAAGCATATGGAAAGGCAACACCAACAGGCCTGGAAGAACCGTGACCCCAATACCACCTCCTGTCAGGATGCACCATACACTGCAGATCCCATCATGCAGCATCCTCTCACTGGAACTCAGGGCTCGTCAGCCTCAGTTGCCTGCAGCAGCACAGTGTCACTGCCATGTACACCGCTAATGAGGCAGCAATCCCTGACTGAGTCCATGGGCAGACGTCAGGTGTATTCCAGCAGCCATCCCATGGCCCAGAAACTGACCGGACACCTGATTAAGCTGCTGGTGCTTCAGTCCCTGCCCTTCAAACTCGTGGACTCCCAGCCTTTCAGGGATTTCATGGCGTGTGCGCACCCCAGATGGCGAGTCCCCAGCCACCACTACATCTCTGGAAAAGCTGTCCCATCACTGCACAGTTATGTGCAGAAAAAGGGGGGCGACTCATTGGGACTCTCGGTGTCCAAGAGTGTGCACCTGAGTGCTGATGTCTGGTCCTCAAATTATGGGCAAGGGCAGTACATGTCTGTTACTGCCCATTGGGTCAACATCCTCCCAGAAGACCATCAGGAAGTTGGCCCATTCTTGCCACTGTCAGCTCCATGGTGCTTTAGGGGGCCAGCAGCGGGAAGCAGAAGTTCTGCCTCCACCACCTTGCAAACATCCGCCGCTTCTACTGCAGTCCAACCTGCCCTGGTGTCTTACCACCGATGTCAGGCCCGGCGCTCTCAGGCTGTCCTCCATTTGATGAGCCTGGGTGAAAGGA
The DNA here is from genome assembly GCA_900303285.1 of Rhinella marina. Taxonomy (NCBI): domain Eukaryota; kingdom Metazoa; phylum Chordata; class Amphibia; order Anura; family Bufonidae; genus Rhinella; species Rhinella marina. Next base: position 22,171 of record ONZH01008046.1, on the reverse strand, counting down.
GACACAGTGGACAGGAGCTCCTCCGGACCATCAGGAGGGAGGTAGATCAATGGCTGACCCCACGTCAACTAACGGTGGGAAGTGTGGTAGCAGACAATGGGAGGAACATTGTCTCTGCAGTGCAGCAGGGAGGGCTGAGTCATACACCTTGTATGGCACATGTGATAAACCTCATAGTGCACAGGTTTCTTACAGCATTTCCTGCACTACAAGACCTTATGAGGATGTCGCAATCAGGCAGCTTCACGCCACACTGCGACTTCCAAGTCACACACTGGCAGATGATGCGTGAAGTCTGCCAATTGTTGATCCCTTTTGAGGACGCGACTTTGTTGTGAGCAGGAATGACTATGGGATCAACGACATCATCCCACTCGTCCATGTTCTGGAAAGTGCACTGAAAACCATCATCAGCGAGGATTCCCAGGCCACCACTCCAAGGCTGAACATCGCCTTGAGCCCAGAGATGGATGAAGTGCAGATGGAGAGTGAGGAGGAGGAAGATGTCCATGCCCAGCTATTCCACACACCGCCACCTGACTTCTCTGCCTCTCAATCACAGGAGGAGATGGAGGATGAGGTGGTAGAGGAAGCGGAGGAAGACCCCAGCAGACCCTGGAACTATACCGAGGACAGTGGAGAGGAGAGGCGCTCATTGTCCTTGGTGCAGATGGGAAGGTGCCTGCGGGAGTGTCTGAGGAGTGACAGCCGGATTGTGGACATCCGCCAGAGGGACCAATACTGGCTAGCCACCCTGGTGGACCCTCGCTTCTGCCGCAAAATGGCTGAATTTTTTCCGAGATCAGAGAGGAAGGCAAAACTGGGGTACTACCGGGACCTACTCACCAGACAGCTGGTCTCTACTTACCATCGAGACCAGCCAGGTTCCCAGACAACATCCGCTCGGGGGGAACCAGCGCGCTCCACTACCACCACCACTAGTGGAGGCGTGAGAAGTCGTTACAGCCTCCAATCGCTCATGAGCGATTTCATGCAGCCAGCTGCTGAAGAGGGGACACAACACCGGACTCATGGCGTGGACCAGCATGAGCTCACCCACCAGGTCACTGCCTACCTGGATTGTACCCTGCCCCAAAGTGTCACCGACCCCGTGCAGTACTAGGCAGAGAAACTGGACATTTGGCCTCAACTGGCAGAGTTTTCTTTGGCTCTGCTGTCCTGCCCAGCCAGTAGTGTCGCGTCAGAGAGGGTGTTCAGTGTGGCGGGTAACATCGTAACACCGCAAAGAATGAGGCTCTCTTGCCACAGTGTTGAGATGCTGACTTTTGTAAAGATGAATCGTGCCTGGATTACATCGGATTATACCACCCCCCTGCCTGATGTGAATGACTAAGTCATCAGTCACCCGTCTTGCATGGCAATCTGTGTGTCCAAGAAAATGACCTTAAGATTCCAAATATGTGCCCAACGTAAAAATCCTTAATTTAACTTATTAAGTAATGTTCCCCCCTTAGACCCCAAATTTAAAAAAAAATCACCTTAAAAATTCCCTACTTAATTCGGATACATTTAAATAAACAGAACCCCATCTCCAAATGTAATGCCCATGGTGTGTTGGCCATTTAACATCTCCACACCAGCTTAATGCCTCACACCGGTGCACCGTCCAACCCATACCCCAAGAACAGTACCATCCCTAAAATAATCCCCACGACTATGCTTCACAAAGTGGGGATTTCACCTTTTGTGAACTATAGCCGTGAGGTTCTATCCCTGGCACCCGTGCCAAGGAACACTACTCACCGTTTTGTGAGCGGGTACTAACTGTTCTTGAGGTATTTTGTTGATATCATGAGAGTAGTAAAATCTCGCACCGCAAATCCCGATGTGGTTCTTCTCTGTGCAAATGATTTCACGCCTCTCATGCAGTCACACGTGGAATAAGGCTGTCTATGGGGTATATATCACGGAGGCTGCTGTCCTTCAGCTGTGATATAAAAAACCTCCACAGTTAGTAACAGCAACAAGCATTTGCTGAAAGGCAGGTTAACTTGCCTTATTTACGGGTGCCTTTACAATGGGATGCTTTTTTGGGGTTCTCTGCTGCCTAAAATCCACATTGCATCGTTGGCTGATTTTATGCCACCTTCAGTACTATGGGGCTGGACGCAAATACCCAGTTCAGCGCAGAACTGCGTATGTCCGGACGGCACCATAGTACTTAACGCCGTTTGGTGAACGGTATAAAAATGCCCTGTGGATTTTACATAGCAGACCCGCAGCCACATGTGAAGGTACCCATAGGGTGAGGTTTTTTGGGAGTGACCAAAGAGAGGGCGGGAAGGTCACTTCCATACCCCATCAGGGGTTTTTCCCCTACCCACTTTAAAAGATAAGTCCAGGCAATTAATTACTTTCTGTGCCCTTACTTGACCCAGAAACTTAGGCCCCATTCACACGACCATACTGTAGTACTTTCTTCATAGGAGCCCCGGCATGGAGCTAGCTCCCTGTCGCCGATCCCGGCCCCATAGAAGTGAATGGGGCTGTATATATCCGCAATTTTGCGGATAGATACGGCCCCATTCACTTACGGTCGTGTGAATGGAGCCTTATAAATTGCCCGGACTTATCCTTTAAGCCAGCTGGTGACAGAACTTAAAAAAAACAAAAGCATACATCCATTGGGTTGGGCGCTGCACTCGGTTAGGACATCAAACTGGTGTATCAAAGATATATATATATGTCTTGACAACAGCCGTAGGCCCAGATTCAACAGGTTTGACACCAGAGTAGTTGCGTCAGTTTGTAAAGCGAGTGCCTGTGAGGTGTCCATTTCATGAAAATTGGACACGTATTTTTGGATAATGGAACTGGCATAAAGCCTTCTTGAATCTGTGCCTTTTTAAATGTCCTTTCTTCACCTCATGGATTCTGTGGGTGAGGTTGTCTGTCTATTTCACCGTATCCGTATCCTACTAGACTAGCTGTAATGTTAGAGGGTTTTTTTAACGTTGACTGTCCTGTGCTGAGCTACAAAAGATAAAGCATAAATTTAGATTCTATTTTGAAGACAGAAGTTCCACCAATTACACTTTTTAATTTAGCAGACGCCGAGGTGCCTAAGTGAAGGCGTCTATGACTGACGAGCAGTGGTGCATTAAAGGGTTAATAAACTCAGCCTGCAGCAAGGGGAAAAAATGGTTCTGCCCGCGGGGGGTGTTTCTCTTGTGGACACTGTTTCTAATTACCAGCGAGAGGGTGTTTCTTTTAACCAACACCCCTGCGTCCTGGTTGGCTGAGGTGGTGGTAGCGGCTAAGGGGTTAAAAGGATGGCCCTGATAGGGGGACGGCCTCTTTCTCCAGCATCTTCACTGAAAGCTTCCCACCCTCCCTTCCCCATTATTTCATCTTTTTCTTTACTTTTTCTGATTCATTTCTGGTTTGTTTCAGTGTTTTACATTACAAGTCACAGCAGAGGTCGGTTGACGATTTCAGACGGAGAAGAAGGCAGACTTGCCCACAGAACACTGTGGGGCATAGCGCTTCAATACTCCGGGTTATGGTGTTTATGGTCAACAAGTTGAAGTTTTGGAATAATATAAGAAAATAAAGCTATGACCGACCCTTACCCAACTTAAGGGTTTGTGTGTTTTATTGGCCGGCTGCGAGGGTGGTTTGGTGGGGGGTTTAGAGAGTTCAGTCTCGGCAGTTGCAGTGCCCGGGGTGCCGTGGTTGCTACGGGGGCGACCCTTTCCCCTCCAGGGCCCTCTAAGGTGATTTTCCTTTATGTCCCAGGGGTAGGAGTGCCAAGGGGTATTTAGGCCACTTAAGTCTTTGGTGGGATTGTCACGGTGTTCCTACCTCCTGAGATGAACAGGCCCCAGGCGGTGGCTCCGGCTGCAGAAAATTACTAGTATTAATAATTGAGGGTCGTCAGATGGGAATGATGCGCAGACTTTTGGGAATGGTCCAACGTAGTTTTATTGACTTAACTTTGAATGCAAATAACTCAGTTCATCCTTCAGCTTGGTGTCCAGCAAGTGCAGCTTATTGCTTATACTTGGCAGATGCTTGGAAATTCAAGTTTCAGGCTTCCTGTTCTAAGCTGAGGTTACCTCTTAAGTCTGGCTTCCCTTGAGAGTATTGGTGTGCCTTATTGCTGACTATATTAGTCTGTCTTTAGAGTACAGCAGAGCTGAAGGTGCTCTGCTTTCCTCCCCAATCAGGGTACAGGGGACAACGAGGTGGGGACTCCGGCTACTCAGTTGTGGACTTCCTCCGCAGGCCTGGCCGTTTCGACTCGGACTTTGGCCCGGACGTATGGTAGCTTCCTGAGTGCCATGACAGGCACTTCAGACTCATCCTGTTCGTGACGCTAGTGTATGAGTAGGAATGTTCGCAGACGCCTTGTATGAGTACACTAATGCGTACATATTCAGTTAAGTAGCGTACCTTTGACAACGCTACACTGTATGTTCGTTACTTGAGTAGGAATGTTCGCAGACGCAGTGTATGCGTACGCTAATGCGTACATATTCAGTTAAGTAGCGTACCTTTGACAACGCTACACTGTATGTTCGTTACTTGAGTAGGAATGTTCGCAGACGCAGTGTATGAGTACGCTGATGCGTACATATTCAGTTAAGTAGCGTACCTTTGACAACGTTACACTGTATGTTCGTTATTTGTGCGGAAATGTTCGCATTAGCGTACGCATTAGTGTAAATTCTCAAATATGCATATATATTGCGTCGCCATTGGATTTTTTCCACTTCTTTCATTGTAATAGCAACTGCAAGTAAACTAAACTATACCCTATCAGACTCCCATTATTGTTGAAGCAATTATTCAGCCGTTATAGCAAGGTTCGTTTTAGGTTCGGTTCGTACGAATCCAAAATTCAAGAAAGTTCACCGAAGCGAACCGAACTTTTCAAAAGTTCGCTCATCCCTAATCCTAATCACACAGCAGCACAAGTTACTTCACAACACTGAGGTAAAGAGCTGCCTCATCTTTCTCTCTGATCTACTTGTCAGGGATTATGATCCTGAATACAGGTGAATCTCTAGGGGAAGGAGATGATGAGGAGACATGAGAGGATTGTGGGGATGTGGCTAATGAGTATCAGCACTTGTATGCAGTCTCTATTACCACAGCCACAGTCTGCCCTGTCCATCCTCTCTGTACTAAATTCCCCAGAGATTCGGCTAAAGTTCTTATCCACTGTATTTAGGATAATAATCCCTGACCAGTATGGTAGAGAGGAGGATGAGGCAGTTCTTTACCTCAGTGTTGTGAAGTAACTTGTGCTGCTGTGTGATTAGTGTGATTAGTAGTGATGAGCGAGCATGCTCAGCCGAATACGATATTCGGCCGAGCATGGCGGCGCTCGGGACCTCGCGGTGGTTCGGCCGAACACCGCGTGTGCTCGAGCGCCAATCAGCGTGCGGGGAGGTACTGGCATTCACTGTAATGCCATAGCCCTGTTGGCTACTGGCATTACAGTGATTGGCTGGCCGGGAAAGCATCATCGGGTGCTATATAGTCTTAGTCAGCGAGAGCTGCTGCAAGGAGGGACAGATAGTGTAGGGATAGACATTGGCTAGGCAGGGCTAGTTTTTTCAAGACCCAAAAGCCCTTTTAAGGGCTATTATAACTGGCTGCAATATATTTTTTTTTGGGGGGGGGCAAAAATTGTGCAAGGTTGCCTGACCTAAACACAACCTGCGCAGCTTGTGCATTATAACGTTTCTGTATCCTATATACCTGACATCTGGTGTCATTTTTTCTGCTGCTAATCAAGGCGACCTTACCTGCCAACCAACTATGCTTATAGCCAATCAGCAGAGAGGATATTGGCTGGTCTATCAGGCATTATGTTAGCAGAGAGACCAGCCATCCAGCCCAGCCATTGATGTGATAGGATGTATCCATTGTGTCAGGGGCAGACACAGACAGCAGAGGCCCTGTGCAAAGATTGTGCCTGGGCCCCCACCCCACCTCCATGCCAAATACTCAACTTAACCTATTCCCTCCTAACATTACATACAGCAATACAAAACATAGGGTGAGGCTACTTTCACACCTGAAGCACTACGATCCGGCTGGTCACAAACCACAACATGCAGAGGTTTGTGTCCCGCTGATTCTCAGCATTTTTGCCTGAATGTGGCCGGATCTCTGCTGGACCCCATTATAGTTAATGGGACATAATGTGCCAGTATAAAATTCCCCTATAATGCTCCTCTCCCACCTCCCCCATAGTGCCTCCATAATGTGTGCAAGTATAGTAGTACTATGCCCCTATAGTACTCATCACCACCCCCACATTGCACATATAGTTTGTGCGAGTATAAAATGCCCCTATATAATGCCCTCCAGTAGACGCCTCCATAGTGCTCCTCTCCCCTACTTCTCCATAGTGCCCCCTATGTGACAGTATATAATGCCAATATATAGGGCTCCCAGTAGATGCCCTCATAGTGCTCCTCTCCCCCCATGTGTGCCAGTATATAATGCCCCCTAATAGATGCCCCCATAGTGCCCCCCCATGTGTGCCAGTAAAAAATGCCCACTTGTAGATGCCCCCATAGTGCTCCCCCCATCTGTGCCAGTATATAATGCCCCCATAGTGCTCCTTTCCCCCATGTGTGCCAGTATAATGCCCCCTTGTAGATGCCCACATAGTGCTCCTCTCCCCCATGTGTGCCAGTATATAATGCCCCCTTGTAGATTCCTCCATAGTGCTCCTTTCGCCCCCATGTGTGCCAGTATAATGCCTCCATAGTGCACCTTTCCCCCCATGTGTGCCAGTATAATGCCCCCTGGTAGCTGCTCCATACTGGGCAACAGTGTGGTGTTACTAAAAAACAATAAACAGTTATACTTACCTCCAAGAGCCTGTCAATGATGCGATGCAAGCCTCTTCCGGCCTGTGTCCCGCGCTGTTCGGCTCAGATGGCGCGATGATGTCATTGACCGACTGAGCCGGCCTCTGATAGGCTACAGGCACTAGGCCTGCAGCCTATCAGAGGAGCAGGTAAGGGAAACGCCTCTCCCCTGCCCTAGCAATCATCTGTATAGCTGTCCTGAGGACGGCGATACAGATAAATATGGAGATGAGTGCTTACACAATGGAAGCGCTCATCTCCTACTGCTGCCGAACCTCCCCCGGGTCCACCGGCTGCACAGGCGTATGTCCGCCCCTGCATTGTGTCTGTGACAGACACAGCATATAGACACACCAGGCAGCCATTAGAGGTTGTGAAGAAGACATATTTAGGCAGATTGAATTAATAGGTAGAAAGTCAGGTTTTATCATTTGGGGCAGGATAGGGTAAGTTAGTTTTGTTTTTTTGAGCCAGGGATGGAGCTGTTCACAAATGTATACAGGCTGCTGCATTACTGCACAGAGATCCTTAAAGAGTCAGTACACTATTTGTATTTATGTGTAGGAGACAGCCCTTTCTTTTGTCTCAACAGCAGTGTACTTGCCATTTTCTATAGTTTGTATATATGCAATAAGAGTATTTAAATGTGTCAACGGCATATTTTTGTCATGGCCAGAGGAAATTAATTTTTTTTCCAAAAAACCTTTTGCAAAGATTTTATAGTTTGAGGCCTCCTGCACACAACCATGTATGTTTCCTGATCTACACATCGCCGATCTGCAAAATACAGATTCAGTCCATGTGCATTCTTCAATTTTCGCAGGACTCACTGCAAAAAAAGCCTATTCTTGTCCATAAAACAGACAAGAATAGGATAGGTTCTTTATTTGTGGACCCATAAAAAATTAATGGGACCAAATCTGATCCACAAAAAATAGAGATTATACACAGGCCAAAAATATGGTTGTGTGCATGAGACCTTTAAGTGATCAACATTTTGGTTACAGCCAGGGGATATTGCGAATGTATATTTTCCCCGAAAACTTGTTGTGGTTTTTCTAAAGTGTATATGTGTAGAAACAATAAGTGTATTTTAGTTTGTCAACAGCAGCATATATTATTACATATATATTTTTTGTTGAAGCCAAGGGATTAACTTTTTCTACAGTAACGATTAGTGCAAACCTTTTAACTTCTCATTGCTTAAATAAGTTTCAAAATAAAATATCTGATAAACGACAGAGTGGCAATGCACAGGGTAATGGACAATGAAAGACCACTGCCATGTCATCCTCAAGTAAGAATGTTGGGAGCTATAGTCATGCAAACAGCAACACATTCAGCACCGGCCTTCTGGTCAGCACTACCAACATATAAATGAAACGGGTCCATATAGCCAAATAGTAATTCCCACTGACCCACACTAGAGATATATACCCGAAATCAGAGATTGGGGAAGTATTCACTCAATAAATCTTTATTGTTGCAATAAATAACAAATACAAATACATAAAACAATGATGGAGGATAATAATAGGTACATGATTAAAGGGGACAAAGAGGGGCCAACATGAGAAGGTAAATACTAGTAATATATGCAAAGTTCAATAGGTAATTCCACAGAGTTGGTAGTGTACATGTACAAACAAGATATAATGTCTTGGAGTCATCTCATCCAAACTACTGGGAATATACGTTAATCCTAAAAACATAAGTTACACACCTTCGATCATGATCCCAAAACAATAAATTAGGAATAAATAAAGTGCTCGTGCCATAAATCACATAAAACTCCAGTATGTAATACTCATGATATTAAAGATTATAAACTCATATTACCAACCGCCAAGTCCCACGCCCCGACGCGCGTTTCGCATCAAGCTTCTTCAGGGGGTGAAGAAGCCCCTGAAGAAGCTTGATGCGAAACGCGCGTCGGGGCGTGGGACTTGGCGGTTGGTAATATGAGTTTATAATCTTTAATATCATGAGTATTACATACTGGAGTTTTATGTGATTTATGGCACGAGCACTTTATTTATTCCTAATTTATTGTTTTGGGATCATGATCGAAGGTGTGTAACTTATGTTTTTAGGATTAACGTATATTCCCAGTAGTTTGGATGAGATGACTCCAAGATATTATATCTTGTTTGTACATGTACACTACCAACTCTGTGGAATTACCTATTGAACTTTGCATATATTACTAGTATTTACCTTCTCATGTTGGCCCCTCTTTGTCCCCTTTAATCATGTACCTATTATTATCCTCCATCATTGTTTTATGTATTTGTATTTGTTATTTATTGCAACAATAAAGATTTATTGAGTGAATACTTCCCCAATCTCTGATTTCTGGTCAGCACTAGTAGCAGGCCACCATTCTCGCTTTCTTCTGGTAGGGCAGATTTAAGGACAAAGAGGCTCTCTCAGTATCTCAGTCACAACATGATGATGTTGATGTTACCTCTGAGTCTGACCCTGTGTCTTTGAGCCAGGATTCGGTGCTTTCCTCCTGGTCTTCCTTCTTGCAACCTCATTGCAAACTTTCATTTGCATCATATAATTCTTTTTATCTAAGAAAACCAACAGAACCCTATAGGAAATTGAAGATACTCAAGATAGCTGTCACGCGAGGTCAGCGTCGCGCTCCCTCTGCACGACGTCACCAGACCTCTCCGCCCCCCTAGAGACGAGCAATAGGGAATTGAAGTGCTGGTCTTGTCAGCCAGCACTTCATGAGTTAATTCTCTGTTGGGGTTTAGCCATGTGGTGCTGATCACACCACATGGCTACTTTACATATTGTTTTGACAGCTTGCTCCGCCTCAGGTCATGTGATGCTGGCCACATCACATGATCCTGGGCGGGCTATTTAAAGATGGCAACTGCCTCACTCAGATGCCTGTGATTAGTTACTCCTTTGATCAGTGCTGGTGCGACCTTTGTTTGGATTGTTACTTGGATATTGGACTTGGATTTTGGACTTTGACTTCTCTCTTGCTTCACCCCTGGTATTTACGTGACCTCCTGTGTTTGACCCGGCTTGCTGACTACTCTTCCATTGTGTTCGTTCTGTCTGTGTTTTGTCCGTCCCCGTGTTCCCTTTCCCTTCCTGCGCACTTATCCAGTGTAGGGACCGTCTTCGTGGTTGTCCGCGGCTGCCTAGGGCCGACTGAGGCAAGTAGGCAGGGAAAGAAGGAGGGGTTCAGTCCAGGGCTCACCACCCTTGTATCCCCCCGTGACAATAGCCTTCCTATTGCTGAGTTGTGTGATAACAGTCAGTGTTTGGGAATCTCAGGCGTAGATGGGCACCTGATGATTTAAACTCATATCTTTGCTGATGGTGATAGTAGTAATGACACTTGTAGCTATGGATGAGGCAGTAGGGGAACTCAGGCAAACACAGAGGAGGGAATCTTGAGAAGGCCATGATGGCATATAACAATATGATAAAAGTAGCATGGAGGGTGGGAACTATTATGATGACTGTGTGCAACACAGGACCTGGAAACCAGACCAGTAGTGATGAGGAGGTGTCATCAAAGTAGGAGGGGGATGGAAATGACTAGAAATGAGCTTATTTTTAAAACATTCAATTCGGACGGTTCACCGATTTTCCCAAAAAGATTCCATTCGATCTGAATTTATTTGTGATGAATCATGTTAAAAATCAGCTATTTCCTGGCTGCAGAGAGCCTGTATAGTGTTGCAGAATACTGTTCATTGCAGAAACATGCATAAAGAGTCTGCTGTGCTAGTGAAACAGTGCTGTCAGTACAGGGCCAAAACTGACCAAATAACTCAAGTGTGAACTCTTACAGGTTAATGTTAGCTGACAGGTATAAAGAACTGTGCAGTGGCCCCAGGTTCTACTATAGAGTGAAGAAGCGTAATCCTTTTACACTGTCGTCAGTTGATTCCACATGGATTTCTACAGAACTTGTTCTGTTGCACCCTGAAACAAGTAGTGGCCCATGACTGAGTGGAGAGGATGGCAACAGCATGAGGCATCAACACAGTGGCCCAGTGATAGAGTGGTGGGGTTGGCAACTGCATGAGGAGTCAGTGGAGTGACAGTGGCCCAGTCACAGAATAGTGAGAGTTGGAATTGCATCATGAAGCTAATGAGTCAACATAGTGGCCCAGTGACAGAGTGGGGAGCTGCCAACAGCATGAGGAGTCAACACAGTGGTCAGTCACAGAGTGGTGAGGGTGGGAATTGCATGAGGAATCACAGGAATCAGCAACACAATATCCCAGTCACACAGTGGTGAGGGTGGCAACAGCATGAGCAGTCAACATAGTGGCTCAGTCACAGAGTGGTGAAGTTGGGAATCCCATGAGGAATCAAATGAGTCAACACGGTGGCCTAGTCACAGAGTGGTGAGGTTGGAAATCTCATGAGGAGTCAACACAGTGGCCCAATCACAGAGTGGTGAAGATTAGAAAAGCATGTGGAGTCAACACAGTGGCCCAGTCACAGAGTGGATCATGTTGACGTCCTCCGGCGGCTTGATGAAAAATTCCCACACCGCCAAGTATAGCATTTTCCCCCAACCACTCTGTGCTGACTGCCTTCTACCGCTGCCTCGGTGAACTCATACACCGCTACTTCTATCCAAACAGGTAGGGTTCTGCGTAGCAGGCGGTCTAACTAGGGCATGGTTGGCTACAGATCTCACACTGCTGCCACCCTGCTGACTCACGGCAACACTACCACCATGCTGGCTCAGCCGCTGCCTCATGTGCAAGCTGCCATACTCTTCTCCTGATGATGATGAAGCCCCTTCTTCACCTGGCTCCCACGTGCAATTGGCTACATCATCATCATCCACTACTGTCTGCACATCTCTGATGTCACCCACATCAGTCTCAGGGCCACGTGTCTGACCACTAGCAACACCAGCTCCCGCACCACTCTCATCGTCACTACTTGCCCGCCTACCGGAGGAAGCAGCGGATATCTCCTCCTCACCTGTATGTTGGACATACTGTACTGTAACATTAACTGCAAGGGTAAAAGAGCAATAGTGGCAGGCCATGATTTCACACCAACTCTGCAACTTCTGATTGATACAACAAATTAAGTGTAAAAGAATTTGACCACCCTAAAAGTGTGTACAGAAGTGTTATGCTTCGGTGAACAGCAGCCTCGACGGCTTACCCTTTTCGGGGTATCTGTTCTTAGCCTTTATGGTGTGATCACCTCTAGTATCCTTTTCTTCTTCTTTTTTTTAAGCCTGAGTAGCATCCTTTCATCACCCGTACAGCATGCCAGACCACACTTTCACCCTAGAATCAAGGAGGAATGGATGTACCTTTATATGAACTAAATACACCCCAAAACTGGTTGTATCAGACAGCAATTTCTCACCAGAATCAAGGAGGAATGGAAGTACTTATATAAAAAATAAAAAACACCCCAAACTGTTTGTAACAGAATGCAATTTCACCCTAGAATCAAGGAGGAATGGATGTACTTTTATAGCAACTAAATACAACCCAAAACTGTTTGTATCAGATTGCAATTTCACCCCAGAATCAAAGAGAGAGGGAAGTACTTTTATTTCAACTACACCAAAACACCCCAAAACTGTTTTTATCAGACTGTAATTTCACTACAGATTCAAGGAGGAATGGATGTACTTATATATCAACTGAATACACCCCAAAACTGATTGTATTACATTGCAACTTGCCACCAGAATCAAGGAGGAATTGAAGTACCGTATTTTTTGGTTTATAAGATGTACCTGATGATAAGATGCACCCCAGATTTTAGAGTAGGAAAATAAGAAAAAAATATTTTTCATCACACCTCATATCAGACCCCCATAAATTTCAGGACATCACTTCAGACCCCATATCAGCCCTCCATGTCAGACCCCCATCAGACCTCAGATCAGCCCACTATGGCCCCATTTCAGTCCACTGTGCCCCCATCAGACCTCAGATCAGCCCACTGTGCCCCCATCAGACCTCAGATCAGCCCACTGTGCCCCCATCAGACCTCAGATCAGCAGAATGTGCCCCCATCAGACCTCAGATCAGCAGAATGTGCCCCCATCAGACCTCAGATCAGCAGAATGTTCCCCCATCAGACCTCAGATCAGCAGAATGTGCCCCCATTAGACCTCAGATCAGCAGAATGTGCCCCCATCAGACCTCAGATCAACAGAACGTGCCCCCATCAGACCTCAGATCAGCAGAATGTTCCCCCATCAGACCTCAGATCAGCAGAATGTGCCCCCATCAGACCTCAGATCAGCAGAATGTGCCCCCATCAGACCTCAAATCAGCAGAATGTGCCTCCATCAGACCTCAGATCAGCAGAATGTGCCCCCATCAGAACTCAGATCAGCAGAATGTGCCCCCATCAGACCTCAGATCAGCCCACCCAGCCACATAAGGTTAAAATAAAAACCTCTCTTACCTGTCCTGCGCCGCAGCTCCAATCCGGGTCTGGCGCTCCTCTGTCTTCTCTGGCTGGTGCTGCACTGTCACCTGACTCGTGCAGCGTCAGGTCATAGTGTGCGCACTACGTCCTGACTCTGTACGCGGTCAGGACAGTGCAGAGCCGGCCCAGAGAAGAAAGAGGAGCGCCGGATCCGGAGCGGAGCCGCGGCGCAGGACGGGTAAGGGAGGTTTTTATTTTAACCTTATGTGGCTGGGTGGGCTGATCTGAGGTCTGATGGGGGGTCCCGGCACCTTATACATACAAGTGAGCTTTTGCGTAATGGAAGCGCTCACTTGTATTCGCTTTATAAGATGCACCACAATTTTCCCCATACTTTTGGGGAAAAAAGAGCATCTTATAAAGTGAAAAATACGGTACTTATATAGAAAATAAAAACACGCCCAAACTGTTTGTAACAGAACACAATTTCACACCAAAATCGAGGAGGTCTGGATGTACTTATATATCAACTAAATACACCCCAAGACTGGTTGTATCAGACCGCTGTTTCACCCCAATAACAGAAGCAAGGATTACTGGAATTACTGATGTATCAAAGAATGCAAACAACCTAAAATCTGTAGTAATAGATCACTTTTAGTAACCCCAATTAGTTCAGAAAGGTGTAATATAATAGCATCTATTAGGTTACTTTCACACTTGTGTTTTTGTCTGATCTGGCAGGGATCAGCAAAAATGCTTCCGTTACTGATAATACAACCATTAGTGTTGATCGAGCATCCTCGGCCGAATATGCTATTCGTTCGAGCATTGCGGTGCTCGGGACCACGTGGTGTTCGGCCGAACACCGCGTGTGCTCGAGAGCCATGCTCGAGTCCCCTCCCCACACGCTAATTAGTCAATTAGCGTGCGGGGAGGTACTGGCATTCACTGTAATGCCGTAGCCATCTTGGCTACTGGCATTACAGTGATTGGCTGACCGGGAACGCGTCATCGGATGCTATATAGCACCTGGTGACATGTGACCCGGCTCAGACCGAGTCAGGAAGAGCTGCTGCAAGAAGGGACATATAGTGTAGGGATATAAATTGGCTAGGCAGGGCTAGTATTTCTGTTGAAAAGACCCAAAAGCCCTTTTAAGGGCTATTGTGATATCTGGCTACAATATATTTTTTATTTTTGGGGGGTTAAAAATTGTGCAAGGTGGCCTGACCTTAACACCACCTGTGCAGCTTGTGCATTCTAATCCTTTCTGTATCCTATATACCTGACATCCATTGTCATTTTTTCTGCCGCTAATCAAGGCCACAGTACTTTCGCTGCGTCTGCTGTATAACGTTTGCACAAGGAGGCACAGATAGTGTAGGGATAGGATTTGGCTAGGCAGGGCTAGTTGTTCTGTTGAAAAGACTCAAAAGTCCTTTTAAGGACTATTGTTACATCTGGCTGCAATATATTTTTTTCTCTTTGGGGCAATAATAACGCAAGTTTGCCTGACCTTAACACCACCTGCGCAGCTTGTGCATTACAACGTTACTGTATCCTATATAGCTGACATCCGGTGTCATTTTTTCTGCCGTTAATCAAGTCGACATTACCTGCGCGGCTTGTGCATTATAACGTTGCTGTATCCTATATAGCTGACATCCGGTGTAATTTTTTCTGCCATTAATTAAGTCGACATTACCTGCGCGGCTTGTGCATTATAACGTTACTGTATCCTATATAGCTGACATCCGGTGTCATTTTTTCTGCCGTTAATCAATTCGACATTACCTGCGCTGCTTGTGCATTATAACGTTGCAGTATCCTATATAGCTGTTATCCGGTGTCATTTTTTCCTGCCGTTAATCAAGTCGACATTACCATAACCATAATGTTTTAGATGGTCAGCTCGCCAGCAGGCCCAGAACCATAATGTTTTAAATGGTCAGCTCATCAGCAGCCCTCAACCATAATGTTTTAGACAGTTTGCTCACCAGCAGGCCCTCAACCATAATGTTTTAGACAGTCAGCTCACCAGCAGGCCCTCAACCATAGTGTTTTAGACGGTCAGTTCACCAGCAGGCCTGGAACCATAATGTTTTAGATGGTCAGCTCACCAGCAGGCCCTCAACCATAATGTTTTAGATGGTCAGCTCAGCAGCAGCATGTCACCCATAATTTTTTAGATGGTCAGCTCAGCAGAAGCACCTCACCCATAATGTTTTAGACGGTCAGCTCAGCAGCAGCACGTCACCCCTATTAGAAACATAGAAACATAGAAGATTGACGGCAGAAAAAGACCACCTGGTCCATGTAGTCTGCCCTTTTATTATTCCTTTATTGTTATCTTAGGATAGTTACATGTTTATCCCAGGCATGTTTAAATTCAGTTACTGTACTGTGGATTTATCAACCACCTCTCCTGGAAGTTTGCTCCAAGCTACTACTACTCTTTCAGCGAAATAATATTTCCTAATGTTGTTCTTGATTTTGAGTGTCAGCAGCAGGCCATCAATCATAATTTTTCAAGGGTGTGTCTGATGCCCTCCTTTATGTGTAATAAAGGGTGTGTTGGAGTGCCTGTTCCTTGTAATTTTTGTCATCCCTTTCCCTTTGTGCATGGGCTTTATGAGTGTAGGAGTCCCACGACATGAACAATTGTACCACAATGTGAATGAGGCCCTCCTTTATGTGATATACCGGTTGTTAGAGATGAGCGAATCGAATCCCACGAAGGGTAAATTCGATTTACCGGCGAATCGATTTATCCTGAAATAGTGTAAAATTACGCTGGCCGGCGTGATGACGTAATCTCACGCTGCGCGAGATTTCGCTCCAGATCTTCAAGCAAGATGGCGGCTGGCCCTTCGCGAGCAAATGGAGGAGGTAAGTTTGATTTAATGTATTTTTTTATGTCTATTTTACACAGTTTTTACACTCAGATGCCGCGATCATGTATGAATGCGGCATCTGAGGGGTACAATGACGGGGGCGGCGCTATCGCAGCTCCCTGTCATTGCACCCACTATGTACAAAAAAATGCGCTTCGTGGCGAAGTAATTCGTAACGAAGCTAAATTTTTTGTAAAATTCGGCGAATCAGCCGAATCGAATTTCCAAGAAATTCGCTCATCTCTACCGGTTGTATTGGAGTGCCTCTTCCTTGTAATTTTTGGCAGCACTTGCGCTATACATACAAGTAAATATATGTTTCCTAACAATATTTCCTCTAAAATCGATGTTATATTCGGTTTTGGGGGGTATTCTTGTCATTCCGTAAAAGTGGTGTAATACTCGGACATCGTTCCCAGCAGCGACTTCGGTGTCCAAGATGCATTCAGACATCCTCCCCATGCTGTTCCCAAACCATTTCAGTAGTGTTTCCACCATTTTCTCAACTTTCCCTATGAACCAGACACCCTCCCCTCTTCAGAGCAGGGGGTGCCTGGATTAGTGCTCGGGTTCTCCCATTGACTTCCATTATACTCAGGTGCTCGGCCAAGCACTCGAGCACCACCTAGTGTTTGGCCAGAGCACCCGAGTATTACGGTGCTCGATCAACACTAACAACCATCTGCATCCGTTATGAACGGATCCAGTTGTATTATCTATAGCATGGCAATGACGGATCCTTCATGAACATCATTGAAAGTCATTGGGGGACTGATCCATTTTCTATTGTGTCTGAGAAAACCGCTTTGTTCCGCATCCCATGATGGAAAGAAAACCGCACCTTGCTACGGTTTGCTCTCCAGTATGGGAATGCAACCAAATGGAACAGAATGCATTTTAGAGCATTCCATTCTGTTGAGGTCATTTTTGTCCCCATTGACAATGAATGTGGACAAAATGAATAGTTTTTCTCCGGTATTGAGATGCTCTACCGGAAAATGTAACTAGCCTTACCAAGACTTTATACTGTGTAATTGGTCCCTGCTCTCGTCTTACAGTGTGGATAATGCCTCCCTATCCTTTCACTACACTATTAATAATCTTTCCCTGAACTGCTCAGTAGTTTTTTGTTTTATTTAAATGAATACAGTCTTCTTAAACACTGTCCCTAGTGCCTCTCACATCTCTCCTTGCACTAAGTTCACTGTAAAATGACGGAGACTGGGCAGGCTGAGACTTTTTATAGAGCTGTGACATCACAGGGGCTGGATAGCTGATGATTGGCTGGCTGCATGCATGCATTCTGGGTGATCCCTCGTTCCTGAGCTTCTTACCTCCTCATTCTAACATGTGCAGCAAGCATTTTACAAAATAAACTGCAATTCGTTACCACGAAGTGCAAGGAAATTCAATGACAATACAGAACAGAGCCAATGTACGACAAAACATTAAACAAACAAACAAAAAAAGACAGCCAGGGCCAGATTTGCTTCTATTTTGATTGGGTCAGGAACTGATGACGCCGCAGATACTGTTCTTGCAGGCTCAAAGTATGTCAGACCTATGCCAAGGTTGGCTGCTGGTAGACTCTGTGTGTGTATATCCCATGTGAATTTTTTCTCCACAGAGCCTGTAGATAAAACTACTGCCATGTTCAAGATCAGCAGGATGAAAATAAGTCATGACTGTCCGAAAACAGGCATCCCAACTGTATTGCAACACCTGAGGTGGCATCAACAGATCCAGTAGAAAAATAGAACTGTCCAGCAATTGGAACAAGAATGTCCTTCTTCTCTCTTGGTCTTCTTACAAGCAGCCAGTCCGCATCCTCCATCAGTACAGTGTCCATGTCATCATCATCAGTTACTGCTTCTCCCACTCAGACTCCTCCTCATCCTCCACTCAATCGTCAAACATTCATAATGAAATTTGTGGCCGGGAAAAACTATATGTGCCCGGCTTGTATGAAAGCTAAAATTTCATCTGGCTAAGCTGCTGGTGGTACAGTTGCTGCAGCACTACTTAGTTGATTCCACTGCCCTTAGGGTCTGATGGGGTGTGCTTAGTCTCGATGAAAGATACCTAGCTGGCCTTTATTTCTCAGAAAGGGATCCCTGCCTTGTACTCTCACGTGTGGAAGAACATGGGTTAATCCTTGGAATTGTTGCTGTGCAGCAAGGTGCAATAAATATGGCCAGGTACAGTCTATGTGTTTCACAGCAGTTTTAGGTAGTAGCAGTGACAGAACAACATAACAACGAGTCCAGGCCCTCTTGTCACCTCTATGTTAGTGTAGGTCTTGTTCCTACACCAGGTGCTTTTCCACCTTCTTCACATCCTCCTCAATGGACATCCTCCTGTCCCTAATGGAAACTAGGGCAGAGCATTGCTTCCACTCCTTTCACATGTGTAAACTGAATTGTTGCCATGCTTTGTTAGAACTGATGAGCCACAGAGTGGATACATTGCAGTCACTAATTTGCATCAAGCAGCAAATTTCCCACTGCACGCAAATTAAAACTGGGTTTTGTGATCAGTGACAATGGCAGGAACATTGTTGCTGTGCTTCATTTGGGGGACATAACATATGCTCCCTGAAGCACATGATACTTTTAGTGGTGCAAAAGAAGGATGAGTTCATTGATAACAAATCAGATTAGTTACAAATTTCCTAAAATAAGCTTTAAGACACTGAGATGCTGGAAACTGCTTAAAACAGCTGCTACCACAGCAGAACCTCATTATGGAAGTGCTGCGTCCCAAAACCTATCACCTGAAAGAAAAAAACTTTTCTTTTTCATTTGAACAAAGAGTTGCATAGGCTTATTGCCAGTTCATTGCCAGCATAGCACCCCAATAGCACTCTGCTGCTGAGCAATTGCACATTTTTTTCAGTGCATTATATCAGTGTTATTAAAGGGGTTGGCCACCCTAAGTATCAAAAATCCAAAGTTCCCCCAGACAATAGCCAACACTATGAAGTATTTCTCAGGTGACATATACTGGCTGTACGTCATTTATCTAACCTGTTCACCATGACACACTTCCCTGGAGGAGCTCCCTCAGACAGGCTGTGTGGGAGGAGCAGCTGCAAAGTGAAAGTAACAATCCCAGCATACACTGCAGCAAGCATGTCTAGAGGAGCATTCACATGAACTCCCTGCCCACCTGTGTTCCCATAGAGACAAGAGCCCCTTAGATAATATCAATAACCCAGTTATCAGAGAATAACTGTTGTACAGACATAGCAATAGAAAGAACGCCCCAGTCCCAACAGTAAAGGAGGGGGGGTTACCCTTTTCATAAATTTGCTGTGGGGCCCAGTCATTTCTAGTTGTGCCACTGGATGTAAGCCAAAAACAGAATGAGGGGGGGAGTTATCAATTCCCTTGTTCCTAAAAAGTGACATTAAAAAGTTGCAAACTATGGGACAGATTTATCAAAACTGGTGTAAAGGAAAACTGGATTGGTTGCCCATAGCAACCAATCAGATTCCACCTTTCATTTTTCAAAGCTCCTTTGGAAAATGAAATGAGAGGTGGAATCTGATTGGTTGCTATGGGCAACTAAGCCAGTTTTCCTTTACAGCAGTTTTAATAAATCTCCCTCTATGTGTTTGCAAATTTTTAATTGCGCTATTTTTTTTTTTAAAGGGAGTGACAATGGCAGAGACAGGGCGTGACCAGTCATCCCAACAAATTTATGTTCATTTTCACCAGTTTTCTGACTCAAATGAAGCCAGAAATCTATGGCAGCTCTGAGCTGTCATAGATTTCTGTTTAGGTGCACGGACTGCACAATTCGATCTGCTGACATTCAGAGGAGCCTCCTGTCTATCATCATACGACCTGCTCCCAGTTGACCTTCATCTGGGAAAAAAGGTAAAATGAGTGTAGTCAAATAGCTATATATAACGTACAGGGGGGTCACAAGTCACTATATATATGGTACAGGGGTCACACATCACTATATATAATGTACAGGAATTCACACATCACTATATATAATGTACAGGGGGTCATACATCACTATATATAATGTACAGGAGTTCACACATCACTATATATAATGTACAGGGGGTCACACGGCACTATATATAATGTACAGGGGGTCACACATCACTATATACAGTGTACAGGGGGTTACACATCATTATATATAATGTACAGGGGTTCACACATCTGTATATACAGTATAAAGGGGGTCACTGTACAGGGGTTCACAGATCTCTGTATGCAGTGGTGGGGGTCACACATGAGTATATACAGTGTATGGTGGTGGTGGTGGGGTCAACTATTACTGTATACAGGGGGTCACACATCACTATATACAGTATAAAGTGGTGATCACATATCACTGTATTGGGGGCATCATATATCACTATATACAGTGTGCAGGAAGGAGAGGGCACATATTTACAGATGACATCAGTGACTGCTGCTATCACTGACCTCAGCCATACTGACAGCTCAGAAGGGTTTAAAGCTCCTGACCTGTTGGTCTGGCTGGAATAAACATGTCTGTGATAAGATCACATTGCAGAGTGGTCATAGACAGGACAGACACTAGGATTGCTCACACTTTGTTGTCCACAGCACCTTCCTGGCTCTGCTACATCACTGCAGTCAGTGAGGTCCTTCACGGATTCTCCTCAGTCTCTCTTCCTCTTGCAAAGTTTCCTTATTTCAGCTTCTAACAGGTTTCTCTGCTAAGCCCCTTCAACCCTGTATAGTCAGGACTGCAGTCACAGCAGAAGGAAACTTCTCTGACACAAGAAGGGTGCCTTTACGACCCAGGAGCAGCACACTCCTTCCATGGACTAGTGCACGTGCAGTCATGGAGAGCCAGGCAGCTAAGAGAGCAGCACATAGGGGGCATGGCTACCAATAGCATGGGAACCAGGCAGATCTGCTGCAGAAGATATATTAGGAAGTTTATTGTCTCCCTGCTTTCTTTAGAGTTTTATTAAGTGCTAACAAAGTGGCCAACCCCTTTAAACGTGTTGCATTATAGTAAAAGATTTTACGGCAGTAGCACCATTTTTATATCTGTGTTACTAAATGTCTAGTTCACTGCAAACACTGCATTTTTCTGTCTATGTTAGTGAACGCATTACGGCATCAGACAGTGTTTTCATACATTTCAGTTAGAGATGAGCAAAGTGATTCGTCGAGTTGTTGATTCGTATAGAATCTTGGAAATTTTCAGCTTCGAAGCGAATCCGAATTTCCTTGGATTCGCTTCGTATTATTCGTAAACGTACGCACAATTTTACACGCTAACTATACGTATGATACGTATGAAATGTACAAACATACGCATTATGCGTGAGGCGGAACAATGACGATACGCCCATGCAAGAGCGGGAAAGTGAAGATACGCCCCCTCCAAACTGGAAAAAAACTGCCCACCGCGATCTAACTATTTTGCACGTATAGGGAGTGAAGACTCCTCCCTCAGTACTCCACCCTTCTCTGAAGCCACTCTGAACCAGTTTAGACCAGCGCTGACTTTAGAGCAAGCATCATGGATAAGAAGCAGCTGCGCCCAAATTGGGATGAAATGTGCTTTTGGTTCGAGTTCCCTGTACCACCGCGTGCTCCAGACATCAGGATGTCACAAGTTCATCTCTGCCAGAGAAACCAAGCTTCAGTGCCTGTGTCCTTACCACCTGCTGAAGTTGCTGCGCCAGCGACTCGTGAGGCGGCTGGAGCATCTGCTGTGGCTGTAGTGTCCGCTATGTCTCGTACGGCAGAGGCGGCTGGAGCATCCACTTCTCCGTCCAGGAGGAGATCCACCCCTTCCATACACCAGAACCCAATTATTCCACCATCTGTGACGGCCCATGCACAGACTCTCTGGGACTATAAAACCGCAGTGGAGGACTGGGTCATACAAGTTCTTTACCACCCTAGGCCGGGAGAACCTTCGTTGGAACGCAGGAAGGGAACTGTGCTTTGGTTCTCGGTTGGGAGAGGGTCTGGCTTCCTGCAGGATGACGGAAGATGGAAGGGAATATTT
>ONZH01008045.1:0-25109 GCA_900303285.1 Rhinella marina | reverse complement strand
GTTTTACTCTCTTTAGCAATTAATCTCTCAGTCTCTAGTTTGGCTGCTTTTATTTGTCTTTTACATATTCTATTTTTTTCCTTATAGTTTTTCAATGCTTCCTCGCCACCCTCCTGTTTTAGTGATTTAAATGCTTTCTTTTTGTTATTTATTGCTTTCTTTACAGCTCTATTTATCCACATTGTTTTTTTCTTGTTTCTTAACCTTTTATTCCCATAAGGTATGTACCTCTCACAATTAGATATTAGGATGCTTTTAAAAATATCCCATTTTGTGGCTGTATTTTAGTTTTTGAGGATTTTGTCCCAATTAGTTAGGCCTATGGCCTCTCTTAGTTGGCTAAATTTTGCTTTTTTGAAGTTTGGTATTTTTGTTCCTCCCTGAAGAAACGCTCTTTTGAATGACAATTTGAAGGTTATTATATTGCGGTAACTATTTCCCAGGTGTCCCCCAACCTGCACATCTGTTGTTCTGTCAGGTCTATTGGTTAATACTAAGTCCAGTATGGCTGTCCCTCTAGTCAGCTCCTTAACCAGTTGGGAAAGGTAATGGTCTTTGGTTATTTCTAAAAACCTGTTTCCTTTATGAGATTTACAGGTTTCAGTTTCCCAGTCTATATCTAACGTAGTAACATAGTAACATAGTTTATAAGGCCGAAAAAAGACATCTGTCCATCCAGTTCGGCCTGTTTTCCTACAAGTTGATCCAGAGGAAGGCAAAAAACCCTGTGAGGTAGAAGCCAATTTCCCCCACTTTAGGGAAAAAAATTCCTTCCCTACTCCAATCAGGCAATCAGAATTACTCTCTGGATCAACGACCCATCTCTAGTAACTATAACCTGTAATATTATTACACTCCAGAAATACATCCAGGCCCCTCTTGAACTCTTTTAGTGAACTTACCATCACCACCTCCTCAGGCAGAGAGTTCCATAGTCTCACTGCTCTTACCGTAAAGAATCCTCTTCTATGTTTGTGTACAAACCTTCTTTCCTCCAGATGCAGAGGATGTCCCCTTGTCACAGTCACAGTCCTGGGGATAAATAGATCATGGGAGAGATCTCTGTACTGACCTCTGATATATTTATACATAGTTATTAGATCTCCCCTCAGTCGTCTTTTTTCTAAAGTGAATAAACCTAATTTTGATCATCTTTCTGGGTACTGTAGTCCACCCATTCCAGTTATTACTTTAGTTGCCCGCCTCTGAACCCTCTCCAGCTCTGCTATGTCTGCCTTGTTCACAGGAGCCCAGAACTGTACACAGTACTCCATGTGTGGTCTGACTAATGATTTGTAAAGTGGCAGGACTATGTTCTCATCACGGGGATGTATGCCTCTTTTGATGCAACCCATTATCTTATTGGCCTTGGCAGCAGCTGTCTGACACTGGTTTCTGCAGCTTAGTTTGCTGTTCACTAAAATTCCTAGGTCCTTTTCCATGTCAGAGTTACCCAATATTTTACCATTTAGTATGTACTGGTGACTTGCATTATTCCTTCCCATATGTATAACCTTACATTTGTCAGTGTTAAACCTCATCTGCCACTTCTCTGCCCAAGCCTCCAGTCTATCCAGATCCATCTGTAGCAGTGTACTGTCCTCTTCTGTGTTAATTACTTTACACAGTTTAGTGTCATCTGCAAAAATTGATATTTTACTGTGCAAGCCTTCTACAAGATCATTAATAAATATATTGAAGAGAATAGGGCCCAATACTGACCCCTGTGGTACCCCACTAGTGACAGTGACCCAATCTGAATATGTGCCGTTAATAACTACCCTCTGTTTTCTATCACTGAGCCAGTAACTTACCCACATACAGACATTTTCTTCCAGGCCAAGCATTCTCATTTTCTATACTAACCTTTTATGTGGTACCGTGTCAAATGCTTTGGAGAAGTCCAGATATACGACATCCATTGATTCGCCGCGGTCCAGATTAGAACTTACCTCCTCATAGAAACTGTTTAAATTGGTTTGACATGACCGATCCCTCATGAAGCCATGCTGATATGGAGTTATTTGCTTATTTTCATTGAGGTACTCCAAGATAGTATGTCTTAAAAAACCCTCAAACAGTTTACCCACGACAGATGTTAAACTTACCGGCCTATAGTTCCCAGGCTCTGTTTTTGGACCCTTTTTGAATATTGGCACCACATTTGCTATGCGCCAATCCTCTGGAACACTGCCTGTCAGTATAGAGTCCTTAAATATCAGAAATAAGTTTCTGGCGATGACATTACTTAATTCTCTTAGGATACGGGGGTGTATGCCATCCGGTCCTGGCGATTTGTCTATTTTAATCTTTTTAAGATGCAGCTATACTTCCTCCGGGGTCAGACAGGGCACTTTTAATACTTTTACTTTTATATTCTGCATTTCATCTGACAGTTTATTTTCCTCAGTGAATACAGTGGAGAAAAAGATATTTAGTAGCTTTGCTTTCTCCTCATCGCTCTCTGCAACTCCCCCCTCATTACTCTTTAAGGGGCCGACACCTTCAGGTTTATACTTTTTACCATTTATATAATTAAAGAACATTTTAGGGTTAGTTTTACTCTCTTTGGCGATTAATCTCTCGGTCTCTAGTTTGGCTGTTTTTATTTGTCTTTTACATATTCATATTCTATCTGGGTAGTTGAAATCCCCCATAATAACAACCTAATTATGATTTGCTGCCTCGTCTATTTCGTTTAGAAGTAGATTTTCTGTGGACTCTGATATATTAGGTGGTTTATAATAAACTTCTATTAGTATTTTATTATTGTTTTTGGCTCTATTTATTTCCACCCACAGAGACTCCACATCTTCATGTCCCTCATTTATATCTACCCAGAGTGTGGGCTTTAGGCAGGACTTTACATAAAGGCAGACCCCTCCCCCTCTCTGGTTTTGACGATCCGTTCTAAAAAGACTGTAACCCTGTACCTTAACTGCCCAGTCATAGCTATCATCCAGCCATGTCTCGGTTATTCCCACTATGTCATAGTCCTCCTCACACATCACCAATTCCAGTTCACCAGTTTTATTAGTCAGGCTTCTGGCATTAGTGTACATACAATTACGAGGTCTATGTATATTTTGTACCCCACTTTTTAAATTACTATTACCTGTGAAGTGAATATCTGGGGTTTTGGGGTTACTTTGGTTGATGTTTTGCCCAGTCTTCTCCCTACATTCCTCACTAACCCCAGCCCCAACTAACCCCTCGTATGACCCACTCTCTATCTACACTATCTACCCCCTTATTAGTATGATCCCCCGCCCCCCCCCCCCCCAGATCCTAGTTTAAAAGCTCCTCCAGCCATCTAACCATTTTTACCCCCAGGGCAGTTGCACCCTCCCCATTAAGGTTTGAATCCGACCAAGGGCAACATCTGCATGGAGTTTGTATGTTCTCCCCGTATTTGTGTGGGTTTCCTCCAGGTATTACAGTTTCCTCCCACACTCCAAAGACATACTGATAGGGAACTTAGATTGTGATCCCCATGGGAGACAGATTGATGCTAATTTCTGTAAAGCACTGTGGAATATAGCAGCACTATATAAGTGCATAAAATAAATAAATAATGATGAGACTAAACTGGCTGCTGTGGCATCTGCTGCTTGTGGTAGCATTTTGGAAGGTGGGTGGAGGGGGCCTCAGACACAAGGAGCGGCAATATACGTACACAGTATTGCGTGGTTAAAAAAAATTGAGTGGAAAATATTCTCCCATTTTGCTTTGATAGCGAGGGTTTAAAAGCATGTCTATCCAGTAATCATTTGACTACTTGATGTGAATGATACGCAACATATGTTTGGCGTAAAAGCAACATAGCTCATCACCCTGAACACACCATCCCCACTGTCAAACATGGTGGTGGCAGCATCATGGTTTGGGCCTGCTTTTCATCAGCAGGGATAGGGAAGATGGTTAAAATTGCTGGGAAGATGGATGGAGCCAAATATAGGACCATTCTGGATGAAAACCTGTTGGAGTCTGCAAAAGACCTGAGACTAGGACGGAGATTTATCTTCCAACAAGACAATGATCCCAAACATAAAGCAAAATCTACAATGGAATGGTTCAAAAATAAACGTATCCAGGTCTTAGAATGGCCAAGTCAAAGTCCAGACCTGAATCCAATGAGAATATGTGGAAAGAGCTGAAAACTGCTGTTCACACACAATCTCCATCCAACCTCAAAGAGCTCGAGCTGTTTTGCAAGGAAGAATGGACAAGAATTTCAGTCTCTAGATGTGCAAAACTGTTAGAGACATACACCAAGCGACTTGCAGCTGTAATCGCAGCAAAAGGTGGCGCAACAAAGTATTAATGCAAGGGGGCCGAATAATTTTGCATGCCCCACTTTTCAGTTTTATTATTACAAAAGAAGTTTAAATGATCCAATAAATTTCGTTCCACTTCACAATTGTGACCCACTTGTTGTTGATTCTTCCACAAAAATTTAAAATGTTATATCTTTTTGTTTGAACCCTGAAATGTGGCAAAAGTTTGAAAAGTTCCAGGGGGCCGAATACTTTCGCAAGGCACTGTATATATAAATGTCACTGCTTACCACACAGCAACCCGCATAGACATATGTTTATATGCTTCAAATTCTGAAAGGGGGGAGGGTATCAGTCCCTGCCCTTCATTGCCTAATTACTAATAGCCTATTTCTAAGAAGGTAATGGGAGGAAGGAGGTAGTGAACCCCCCTTTAGAATTTGTTTATGTAATATTTTATATACAGGTATATATATATATATATATATATACACTCACCGGCCACTTTATTAGGTACACCTGTCCAACTGCTCGTTAACACTTAATTTCTAATCAGCCAATCACATGGCGGCAACTCAGTGCATTTAGGCATGTAGACATGGTCAAGACAATCTCCTGCAGTTCAAACTGAGCATCAGTATGGTGAAGAAAGGTGATTTGAGTGCCTTTGAACGTGGCATGGTTGTTGGTGCCAGAAGGGCTGGTCTGAGTATTTCAGAAACTGCTGATCTACTGGGATTTTCACGCACAACCATCTCTAGGGTTTACAGAGAATCGTCCGAAAAAGAAAAAACATCCAGTGAGCGGCAGTTCTGTGGGCGGAAATGCCTTGTTGATGCCAGAGGTCAGAGGAGAATGGGCAGAGCTGATAGAAAGGCAACAGTGACTCAAATTGCCACCCGTTACAACCAAGGTAGGCAGAAGAGCATCTCTGAACGCACAGTACGTCGAACTTTGAGGCAGATGGGCTACAGCAGCAGAAGACCACACCGGGTGCCACTCCTTTCAGCTAAGAACAGGAAACTGAGGCTACAATTTGCACAAGCTCATCGAAATTGGACAGTAGAAGATTGGAAAAACGTTGCCTGGTCTGATGAGTCTTGATTTCTGCTGCGACATTCGGATGGTAGGGTCAGAATTTGGCGTCAACAACATGAAAGCATGGATCCATCCTGCCTTGTATCAACGGTTCAAGCTGGTGGTGGTGGTGTCATGGTGTGGGGAATATTTTCTTGGCACTCTTTGGGCCCCTTGGTTCCAATTGAGCATCGTTGCAACGCCACAGCCTACCTGAGTATTGTTGCTGACCATGTCCATCCCTTTATGACCACAATGTACCCAACATCTGATGGCTACTTTCAGCAGGATAATGCGCCATGTCATAAAGCTGGAATCATCTCAGACTGGTTTCTTGAACATGACAATGAGTTCACTGTACTCAAATGGCCTCCACAGTCACCAGATCTCAATCCAATAGAGCATCTTTGGGATGTGGTGGAACGGGAGATTCGCATCATGGATGTGCAGCCGACAAATCTGCGGCAACTGTGTGATGCCATCATGTCAATATGGACCAAAATCTCTGAGGAATGCTTCCAGCACCTTGTTGAATCTATGCCACGAAGAATTGAGGCAGTTCTGAAGGCAAAAGGGGGTCCAACCCGTTATTAGCATGGTGTACCTAATAAAGTGGCCGGTGAGTGTATATATATATATATATATACACACACACACACACATATACACTCACAAACATTACATATTGTAAGACCTAAATGTGTAGTGCCATGATGGCACAGGCTCAAAAGTTGAGCCTGTGCCATCAGCTGTTGGTGTCATCTATACATGGCTGAATCTAGCTGGACTGGAGTTAGCACCAGTTCTGCCATCTTAACCCGTTAAGTGCTTCATGTGAACATAAACACAACGCACATAAAATGTACCTATAATGTTCTTATAAGGACTCATGCACATGGCCATAGCCGTTTTTCCGGGTAGCAAAACACGGACACTGTCTGCATTCTGCATCCGAACTGCAAAAAATGTGGATAGGGTGTGGACAAAAAGATGTTCGTGTGCATGAGCCCTTAGGTTAGTTCAAGAATTCTACTTTTTTTTTTTTTTTTTTTTAGGGGATGGGGGGCCCAATTCTGAGTTTTGCTATGGGGCCCCATGATTTCTATGTACGCCCCTGCCGGGAAGCCAGTTTTTTCTGGATCCACCCTCTAGTGAGAGGACTGTGTGTTATGGCCGATGTCATCATCATCCTCATGCTCCTTTACCTCCAACTCCTCCTCCAGTGGCAGCTGTTCAAACTGATGCTCTAGCATGTGCAAAGTGAAATTCCAGTGAGTTGGAACGTTGTGGATTAAGTGGTGTCACGGCAAACCGATCTGTTGCTTCAAGTTTAGGAGGGCATTAGGGATGAGCGAACCCGTGGAAGTTCGGGTTCGGACAAACTTCAGGTCGAAGTTCAGGTTCGGGACCCAAACTTGACCCCAAACCGATATGCGTGATGACGTCACCACGTGGGAGTGCGATGTGATGACGTGATGACGTCACCACGTGGGAGTGCGATGTGATGTCATCTCACACATCACAGGTCCTTTGCTGCAGCTCTGTAGTGGATGAGGTAAGTTGTTTTTTGTTTTTTTAACTCCTAAATGGCCATATTGTTTTGAACTATGTGACCACCATCTCCTGAATAGTGCCAGCACCTTCTGCAAGCTAGTGTACATTTTTGAAGAAGAAGCATTGCATGACTATATTTATCACGTGCTCCATGCAGGGAGCATATCTCCCAAGTTCAGTGTGGCCACATTGTTGCAGCCATTGTCGCTGACTATTTTGCCCAGTTGGAATTGGTGGGGAGAGCGCCAGCGGGATGTTTGTTGCTTAATGCACTTTAGCAACTGAACAGCTGTAAGGCTACTCTCACCCAGGCCAATCAGCTCTAACACCACTGTCAACACTTGACTTTATACATGTAGTAGGATGGAGGGGGACTGGGACTCACACTCTGCCCTGCTGCTGTTGGGTATGGGAGGATGTGCATGAAGGAGGAAGTGGAGAAGGTGAATAAGCGCCTGATTTGTGCCAGGACGACATAAACGTAGATTTGCCAGACAAACTCTGCCTTGTTATTGTGGAGCAACCTTACTGCTGTCATGAAAAACAATGACTCAGTGGGTCGTACAATGCAAGAATGGCTTGTTGTGAGAAATAATGCTAGCTAGGTGTGTTCTAGTGAGGCTGAGCACCATCAGCTTTCTAAGGGCAGCTGACTGTAATAAATGGTCCAACAGCAGCTGCACCATCAGAAACTTGGCCAATTAACTTGAGCTCCTGTGAATATCTGGGTGTGTAACATTGTTTCCTCTTCACAATTCCGTTATCGATGGCTGACGACAGAGCAGAGGAGGAGTCTGAGCAGGAGAAGCAGTGAGTGATGGTGACTATGACAAAATCATACTACCCTTAGATGCAGTCTGGTTGCTGTAAAGGAGAACAAGAGAAGGAGGAAATGCTTGTTGCACTAGTTGGCGGACATCTCTATTTTCTCACTGGATTGGGCAATGCCACATCATGTGGTTTAATACAGCTGAGGTGCCTATTTTTGTATTTGACTGCCCATGGCTTATTTTACAGGGCAATGCTGACCCCTTGCAGTGTAGAGAAAAACTGCTAAATGGGAGATATTTGCACACTCCACACACAGCTAGCGGCAGACAAACTTGGCTTAGATGTTGGGCGTTTTGGGTCTGATACACCCACAAGGGGCGGACACAGACAGCAGAGGGCCCCTGTGCAAGGAATGTGTCTGGGCCCGCTCCCCCCCCCCCCCCCGCCTTTCCCAAACCAAATTCTCAACCTAACCTAAGGTGTCCTAACATTACATACAGCAATACAAACTACACAGGGTAAGGCTACTTTCACACATGCAGCACTAGGCTCCTCCGGCCACCTGATTTGGCAGAGAATGCAAGAAGTTGGCCGGACACAAACTCAGGCATGCAGCAGTTTGTGTCCCGCTGATTCTTGGCATTTTTGCCAGATTGTGGCCAGATCTCTGCCTGACCCCATTATAGTTAATGGGGCCGGCGGGCATTCTGCATCCAGCAGTGCCGGAGCCGTTGAATTCCAGAAGGCTGTTCTCTGCTGGACCAGCCTGCCAGAATCACTAACTCAAATGTGAAAGTAGCCTAATACAGGTCCACATACCTCTTACATTCAGTGACATCTTCTTAGATGTAGATGTTCTCTTTTCTCATCTTCTCCTTTCAGACCAGACCGCCATGATGATTTCTTCCAGCCATCTCTTCTCTCTGTGGAGTTTGACAAATAGACATCTTAGTTTCCTACTTTTCCATCATTCTCCCACCTTCTTGAACTCCCCATCCTGCCACCCCCAATACTGTGCCCGCTGTGCTCCCCAAAACTATACTGCAGAAACAGTCCTCCTCAAATACTACCGCCTTCAGTAATCATTGGTACACAGTGCCCTAAAAAATAACTGCACCCAGCAAATAGTATCCCTGATAC
The DNA here is from genome assembly GCA_900303285.1 of Rhinella marina. Taxonomy (NCBI): domain Eukaryota; kingdom Metazoa; phylum Chordata; class Amphibia; order Anura; family Bufonidae; genus Rhinella; species Rhinella marina. The sequence continues at coordinate 16,290 of ONZH01008045.1, read as the reverse complement.
TAAATTATAACCAAAATGTTCCCCAAAAATAACTGTGATAAGCTGATACTGTGCCCCCCACCATAATAGTGCTCCCCAAAGTCCCACCAATATAAATAATTAGTGCCCCCGGCCAGCCAATGTCCCCATATTGCCCTCATAATGTATGCCAATGCCCCCTACTGTGTGCCCAAAAAACCCTCTTAGTGCCCCTATACAGTAGTGCTCCTCTCCCCCCCTTCTCCATAGTGCCCCCCATGTCTGCCAGTATATAAGATAGGGCCCCCATAGTGCTCCTCCCCCTCAATAGTGCTAGTATATATATATATATATATATATATATATGTATAGGGCCCCCCATAGTGGTCCTCCTCCTCCAGAGTGCCCCCCATAGTGCCCCCCATGTGAGCCAGTATATATGATAGGGCCCCCTAGTGCCAGTATATATCTATATATATATATATATATATATATATATATATATATAGCCCCCCATAGTGCTCCTCCTAGATAGTGCCCCCATAGTGCTCCTCCTCCATAGTGCCCCCATAGTGTTCCTCCTCCATAGTGCCCCCATTGTGCTCCCCCTCCATAGTGCCCTCATAGTGCTCCTCCTCCATAGTGGCCCCCCATAGTGCTCCTCCTCCATAGTGCCCCCATTGTGCTCCACTTCCATAGTGTCCCCATTGTGCTCCTCCTCCATAGTGCCCTCATAGTGCTCCTCCTCCATAGTGCTCCTCCTCCATAGTGGCCCCCATAGTGTTCCTCCTCCATAGTGCCCTCATAGTGCTCCTCCTCCATAGTGCTCCTCCTCCATAGTGGCCCCCATAGTGTTCCTCCTCCATAGTGCCCTCATAGTGCTCCCCCTCCATAGTGCCCCCATTGTGCTCCTCCTCCATAGTGGCACCCATAGTGTTCCTCCTCCATAGTGCCCTCCATAATGCTCCTCCTCCATAGTGCCCCCATTGTGCTTCTCTTCCATAGTGCCCCCATTGTGCTCCTCCTCCATAGTGCCCCCATTGTGCTCCTCCTCCATAGTGCACTCCATAGTGCCCCCATTGTGCTCCTCCTCCATAGTGCCCTCATAGTGCTCCTCCTCCATAGTGCCCCTCCTCCATAGTGGCCCCCCATAGTGCTCCTCCTCCATAGTGCCCCCATTGTGCTCCTCTTCCATAGTGCCCCCATTGTGCTCCTCCTCCATAGTGCCTCCATTGTGCTCCTCCTCCATAGTGCCCTCCATAGTGCCCCCATTGTGCTCCTCCTCCATAGTGCCCTCATAGTGCTCCTCCTCCATAGTGCTCCTCCTCCATAGTGGCCCCCATAGTGCTCCTCCTCCATAGTGCCCCAATTGTGCTCCCCCTCCATAGTGCCCCAATTGTGCTCCCCCTCCATAGTGGCCCCCATAGTGTTCCTCCTCCATAGTGCCCTCCATAGTGCCCCCATTGTGCTCCTCCTCCATAGTGCCCTCCATAGTGGCCCCCATAGTGCTCCAGCTTAAATGAAAAAAATTAACACTTATACTTACGTCCTTGCCTCTGTCAGCGACGCGATGCAGGCCTCTTCCGGCCTGTGTCCCGCGCTGTACGGCTCAGGCGGCGCGATGACGTCATCGTGCCGCCTGTGCCGGCCTCTGATAGGCTACAGGCCTAGTGCCGGCAGCCTATCAGAGGAACGGGGAAGGGAGACGCCTCTCCCTCCCTTGCCCCGCATTATCCATGTGTATCGCCGTCCTAAGGACGGGCGATACAGAGGAATATAGAGTCACAGCTTTCCTTCTGCTCCTCCTCCTTGCAGTCCCAGAGAAGCCATTTTGGAAGCGCTCATCTCTCCCTGCCGCCGGTAAGAAAGGGCCCCCCTCCGGCCCTGGGCCCCTGTGCAGCCGAACTGGCTGCACAGGCGGTATGTCCGCCCCTGACACCCACAGTATCAGCGAAATCACCAGTTCCCAAAGCAAATCCATCCCTGGAAGTTCTTTGGAAGGTCCTGGCCATATGTCACCTCTTCTCTTTATTGCTGCCACTCCACTGCCCTCCTCCTCAGTTGTTATGTACCTCCTCCTAAGCACCCTGGTCCGGCTTCCAGGTCCTGTTCAACACACAATCATCATCAGAGTCCACACCCTTCCCACCACTTTTCTCAGACTGTAAAATGTCATTGTGAGCTCCTTGGCCCCACTCCCTGCTCTGTATTTGGCCAGAGTGCCACTGATGCAATCACTACCCCTAATGCCACCATCCTGACTACAAGTGCCATCACCACTACCACAGCTTTGCATTGGGTCCCCCACCCCCTTCCCCCTGAAACTCCTCCTTTTGGCAGATCAAACACTGACTGCTCTTACACAAGTAATGAACAGGGAGACTGTGTGCCGTATCACCTAATGGGGTTTTGGTAACTCTTAAAAAAAGGAAATGCCCACTAGAAATGGGTAAGGAAAACAGATAGGACAGCACTAAAGGCTTCTCTGGGACTGCAAGGAGGAGGAGCAGAAGGAAAGCTGTGACCGTTGGCTCCAAGGCATGGTATCAGACTCAGACATGACCTCCACGTCATCCTGCTACAGTATGACTGAAAGAAGGAGTGAGCCATCCACTGCACAATCTTATCCTCTTTGTCCTCAATAATAATCCTGTGCCTTTCGGAAGCCATGGAGAACTATGAAATACTACTACTGCTTGGATGGCTGCTGCTGTTACTACCCACATTCTGGCTCTGGGATGGCTAGGCTTGGGTCTTTCATTTTGAACTCTTCCATATTCCAGTCCAGTTTCACTACACTGGCTCAAAAAAAGATCTCTATACTACAAAACACACATTGCAAACTTGTAATGCAATAATGAGCCCTTCTACCACCAATATCACTATGCTGGAAAGGTCGCTAATATTTCTCTCTACTGTGTAAGGGCTTGTTCATATCTGCGTTCTCTATTCCGTTATGGCTTTAATAACGGAATCCATAAGATGGAAATCAAAATGGAAGCCTTTAAGAGGCATTCCGTTTTGACCCGTCATAATAGAAGTCTATGGGCCTGCATAACGGATCCGTCTGGTTTCCATTATGCAGGACGGAAAACCAGATGGATCCGTTATGCAGTCCCATAGACTTCTATTATGATGGATCAAAATGGAATGAGGCTTCCGTTTTGATTTCCGTCTTATGGTTTCTGTTATTTTCCCTTATAACGGAAAGCCATAACGGAATAGAAAATGCAGATATGAACAAGCCCTTACTTGTGTTTCACAACACTGGGGCAAAATAGAGGTTTCTTTACTATAAAACACATGTTGCAAACTTATAATGTGATAATGCACCCTTCTACCACCAATATAACGATAGAGGCAAGGCAGGTTATATTTCTATCTACTATGTAATTTGTTTTTCACAATTTTGTAAAAAAAAAGATATCTCTGGAGTATAAAACACACAGTGCTAACTTGAAATGTAATTATTCCCCCTACCACCCATATAACCATGCAGGAAAGTCTGGTAATATTTCTGTCTGCTGTGTAATTTAGGGAGACAGGGAGTAATTCTGATTGCCTGATTGGAGTCGGGAAGGAATTTTTTTCCCCTAAAGTGGGACCTCACAGGGTTTGTTTTTTTTTGCCTTCCTCTGGATCAACTTTCAGGATAACAGGCCGAACTAGACTGGACAGATGTCTTTTTTGGCCTTATAAACTATGTTACTATGTTACGTTTAATCAGGGCTGCCATCAGGAATTTCGGGGCCCCCTCCTTTCGGGTAAACTTTACAGATTTGCTTAATATGCAGCAGCCTCCACATAGCATTACATCTTTCTTTTTTACGGCATATCACAACTGTTTTTTTTTCCCAAAAGATTAGTAAGCCTGCCACCGCGACAAGGTAGACTCTTTAGGCAGGATCCTACCCTAGGCTAATGTTTTTACACTACATGTTATATTATTATTATTCACACACTGATAAACATTTTCAATAGGGAAACACAGTTGCCATTAAATTCAGTTACATGCTTGTAAGTGCAGAGTGTTGAGGCACATTGTGTTGATCTGAGGTCTGATGGGGGCACAAGACGCTGATCTGAGGTCTGATGGGGGCACAAGATGCTGACCTGAGGTCTGATGGGGGCACAAGATGCTGACGTGAGCTCTGATGGGGGCACATTGTGTTGATCTGAGGTCTGATGGGGGCACAAGAAGCTGATCTGAGGTCTGATGGGGGCACAAGACGCTGACCTGAGGTCTGATGGGGGCACAAGACGCTGATCTGAGGTCTGATGGGGGCACAATGTGTTGATCTGAGGTTTATTATCCCTGTACTGTGACATCACTGTGTGTATTATCCCTGGACTTTGACATCACTGTGTTTATTATCCCTGTACTGTGACATCACTGTGTGTATTATCCCTGTACGGTGACATCACTGTGTTTATTATCCCTGTACTGTGACATCACTGTGTTTATTATCCCTGTACAGTGACATCGCTGTGTTTATTATCCCTGTACTGTGACATCACTGTGTTTATTATCCCTGGACTTTGACATCACTGTGTTTATTATCCCTGTACTGTGACATCACTGTGTGTATTATCCCTGTACTGTGACATTACTGTGTTTATTATCCCTGTACGATGACATTGCTGTGTTTATTATCTCTGTACTGTGACATCGCTGTGTTTATTATCCCTGGACTGTGACATCGCTGTGTTTATTATCCCTGTACAGTGACATCGCTGTGTTTATTATCCCTGTACGGTGACATCGCTGTGTTTATTATCCCTGTACGGTGACATCGCTGTGTTTATTATCCATGTACTGTGACATCACTGTGTTTATTATCCCTGCACAGTGACATCGCTGTGTTTATTATCCCTGTACAGTGACATCGCTGTGTTTGTTATCCCTGTACAGTGACATCGCTGTGTTTGTTATCCCTGTACAGTGACATCGCTGTGTTTATTATCCCTGTACGGTGACATCACTGTGTTTGTTATCCCTGTACTGTGACATCACTGTGTTTATTATCCCTGTACAGTGACATCGCTGTGTTTATTATCTCTGTACTGTGACATCACTGTGTGTATTATCCCTGTACGGTGACATCGCTGTGTGTATTATCCCAGTGCAGGAAGAGGTAAGTGGTCTGTGTTTGTGTGTTTGTTTTCTATTTTTCAGGGTCGTGAATGCAGAGGACTACGTCGGATTCGGTGGACTACGTCGGACCAGCTTTTTTTTTAATAAAATGGTCAAACAGGGGTCTGGGGGAGTGTTTATTTCAATAAAATGTTTTATACTTGTGTGTGTGTATTTTTTTTTACAATACTACAGTTTTAGTAATTACGGCTATCTACAGACGGCCCTGATTACCAATACTGGGCTTAGTGCTTGCTGGTATGGCAGGCCAGCACTAACCCCAACATCTATTACCTGGGCACCCACCGCCACCAGGGGTGCCGGGAAGAGCCGGGTACCCGCAGGATCGGACCTTCTAAATTGAGGGTCTGGCTCTGGGGCGGCTGCAGGCTGGTACCATTAGGCTGGGAAGGGCCAATAACCGTGTCCCTTCCCACCCTGGTAGTGCCAGGCTGCCGCTGCTGGTTGTATCTGGCTGGCGAAGGAAAAAAAAAGGGGACCCCACGCCATTTTTTTACAAAAATAATTTTAAAAAAAAAATGGGGGGTCCCCCCCTTTTTTCCTTCGCCAGCCAGATACAACCAGCAGCGGCAGCCTGGCACTACCAGGGTGGGAAGGGACACGGTTATTGGCCCTTCCCAGCCTAATGGTACCAGCCTGCAGCCGTCCCAGAGCCAAACCCTCAATTTAGAAGGTCCGGTCCTGCGGGTACCCGGCTCTTCCCAGCACCCCTGGTGGCGGTGGGTGCCGAGGTAATAGATGTTGGGGTTAGTGCTGGCCTGCCATACCGGCAAGCACTAAGCCCAGTATTAGTAATCAGGGCTGTCAGTAGATAGCCGTGATCACTAAAACTGTAGTATTGTAAAAAAAAAATACACACACACAAGTATAAAACATTTTATTGAAATAAACACTCCCCCAGACCCCTGTTTGACCATTTTATTAAAAAAAAAAAAAAGCTGTTCCGACGTAGTCCACCGAATCCGACGTAGTCCTCTGCATTCACGACCCTGAAAAATAGAAAACAGACACACAAACACAGACCACTTACCTCTTCCTGCACTGGGATAATACACACAGCGATGTCAATGTACAGGGATAATAAACACAGTGATGTCACAGTACAGGGATAACAAACACAGTGATGTCACAGTACAGAGATAATAAACACAGTGATGTCACAGTACAGGATAATAAACACAGTGATGTCACTGTACAGGGATAATAAACACAGTGATGTCACAGTCCAGGGATAATAAACACAGTGATGTCACAGTCCAGGGATAATAAACACAGTGATGTCACAGTCCAGGGATAATAAACACAGTGATATCACAGTCCAGGGATAATAAACACAGTGATGTCACAGTCCAGGGATAATAAACACAGTGATGTCACAGTCCAGGGATAATAAACACAGTGATGTCACAGTCCAGGGATAATAAACACAGTGATGTCACAGTCCAGGAATAATAAACACAATGATGTCACAGTACAGGGATAATAAACACAGTGATGTCACAGTCAAGGGATAATAAACACAGTGATGTCACAGTCAAGGGATAATAAACACAGTGATGTCACAGTACAGAGACAATAAACACAGTGATGTCACAGTCAAGGGATAATAAACACAGTGTACAGAAAGTTAAAAAAAAAATTATACTTATCTTTTTCATAGCAGCAGGGCCAGCATCATCAGAGCAGGAGATCTTCTTCTCATGTCTGAAGGGGGCAGGGCCTATGCTGACGGCCAGCCCCGCCCCCCGCTGAGACCAGAGGAGTGCCTGGGAGGTACGGAGAGCTGCAGGGGGGACAGGAGGGAGGATGGAAGAAGCAGACAGCCGGTTTCGGCTATCTGCTCCTTCCTGCAACAGGCAACTGTCTCTACGTCCTATGGACGCAGAAACAGCTGCCAGAGGCCCGGGCCCTCCTTTCTTGACGAATCTGCCCAGGCTCCCCACAGCAGGTTCTGCTGTACCCCCCTGATGGCGGCCCTGCGTTTAATGTCAGGCTTTACTAGTGTCAGATCAGGGACAGATGAGGACAGAAAGTCCCTGAATTAAACCCACCATGCTGTCCGTACCTACTTGCAGTATAAGCCCTAAATGGCAGAACCACAACTGGACAATGGTCCCTACTCTGTATAGATGCAGAGATGAACAACAATACACAGACGGACAATTACAAAGGCACAATCAACAGAAATGGGTCAGAACCAGATGTGCTACGCAGTACCAAAACTGAGAGACAAGAAGGGTCAGGAGAAAAGTCGGGGTCAGAATCAAAGAGTATCAATCAGCAAACCAGGAACAGGGAACCTTGGACCAGAACCTGATTGGTCCGGTGACCTGACTCCCCATAGTTCAAAACAAAAGAGGTAATAGGGCAGATGGGCTGACATTCTGCCCACTGCCTTTCTCCCCAGTGCACGCGCTCCGTGAGGAAAAAGCAGAGCATTGCGACCAGTAACTAAGGATGTGGCCACGTCACTGGGGGAATTGTTGGTCAGCAGCACGTCTGTCCAAGTGTGACTGTGCCGAAGCTGAGGATCGTGCCACTGGAGCCCTGACAGGTAAGTTTATTACAACTTTTGGGACTTGTTTGATTTAATTAAACCAGCATATAGATGATCAGTACACCAATACACAGGGTAGTGCAACAATTTACCTGTAATTGTTAGCATGAAATTAAAAGGGTTTTCCGGCATTTTAATACTGATGACATCTGGGACCCCTCCTGATCAGCTGTTTTGAGGAGGCATGGGCATTCTTGTGAGCGCCGATGCCTTCATGCAGCTTACATGAGCAAATCTATTTGTCGCTTCGTAGATTCGATACGAATCTTCGCAATTTTCTACTCCAAAGCGAATCCGGATCTTTTCAGATTTGCTCTATTCGAATCTTAAATGTTCTTAAACCTTTGTACGCAAACGCTACTTACTTGTCCGATGAATTGTACGCTAATGCTATGTATCAGTTAATGTATACGCTGATGCGTACGAATTCAGTTATTTAGCAAACTTTTACTGTATGTACGTTACTTGTGCGGAAATGTTCACGGTGAGAGCGACAAAAAGCCCGGGAAGAACCCGGTCACCTGACCTAGTGGGAAGGGCTTGCTCTAATTGGTTGCAGTTGTGCTGCGACTGCTGAGACGAGCAGAAGCTTGAGAAACTGTTTTCTGTAAATTGTGGTGTTGTTCTGGGCATCCATATTAATACACATATCAGGGCAAGTGCAGGGCCAGTGCAGGGCTAGTGATATTAATCAGGCAGGGAGAGAGACAGGGAGAGAGACAGGGGGGAGAGACAGGAAGAGAGACAAACCATGTAATCCCTCTCATATTTATCCTAGAACAGACATGGACGCTCATGCAGCAGGGGAATACGATGAAAGAAGAAGAGCTAACGCATCTTGCTGTCTGCCCTATAGTTGCTGATGACACACAAAGGCCATGGAGGTGGAGGATGTGGAGTTGCCACTGCAAGAGGAGGAATTAGAAGTGGAAGAGCAAGAGGACAATGATGAGGACAGCATTGGCCAGGACATCCAATCTCAGTGGGTAGTGGAGCCATTAAAGGGAGTCTTTCACCTGTTTTTCACCTTTATAACTAACAGCAGTGCCCCATAGAAGATTGCATACACATCCCAGACATACCTGTGCGCACTGTGTGTCTGTATTCCATGTTCAGCAAAAGCACTTTTATTCTGCAGAAAAACTGCTCCTAAGTGCCCAGCTGAAAGTGAAACTAAAAACAGCTTTCTCTCCTGACTCGATTTCTAACAGCTATATCTTCTGGATATAATGATATGATTTTGGTATCATTTAAAAGCTTGGAATGTCTGCTTTAAAAAAAAAAGGTCAGAACTAGAGATGAGCGAACGTGCTCGAAACGAGCACTGTACCGCTCGGCTCCCCTGCGCTCGTATGGGCGCAGGCAGCCGCTTCTGTCCTCGTCAGGAGGACGGAAGCGGCTGCCTGCGCCCATGCGAGCGCAGGGGAGCCGAGTGGTACAGTGCTCGTTTCGAGCACGTTCGCTCATCTCTAGTTAGAACCATTCTATCTGCTACCAATCCCAAGATATGAGCAGCTAAAGCAGCCCTCCCCTCTTCAGTCTAGTTTGCAGCAGCAGAGCTGAGCACTTGGGAGCTGTTTTCCTGCAGAATAAAAGTGCTTTTCCTGGACATAGAATACAGACACAAAGTGCACGCAGGTATGTCTGGGTTGTGTCTGCAATCTTCTGTGGGGCAGTGCTGTTATTTATATAGGTGAAAAACATGGGAAAGACTCCCTTTAAGAACTGGCTTCCTGGGCACGTTGGCTAGAATGGCAACCTGTATGCTTGCTTGCTTATGCAATGACAGGCATATGGTTGACATCAAGCGGTTGATGATTACTGGATAGCCATGCTTTTAGACCTGTGCTATCAAGACAAAATGGAGGAATTTCCTTCTCGCAGAAAGGGAGGACAAATTAAGTTATTACCAGAAAACACCATGTACGCAGCTTGCCCCTCTCCGCCTCCCACAGTTAGCCCCCTCCTGCCGCCACAAGCAGCAAAAGCTGCAGCAGCAACATGATGGAGCAGTTTTTCCATGTGCCATGCTAGGCTGAGGCCAGTCAGCAAGCTGACAGCTCCCGCCTCAAAACCCAGGTTCAGGTTTACCTAAACTCTGACCAGTCTGTGGCTCATACCCTATTCCCTGACCCCATGGATTTCTGGGCAGGCAGACTGGAACGGTGGCTGGAAATGGTATAGCACGCTTACTTTCTTCTTTCTTTCCCAGCTTCCAGCTTCGGAGAGGGTTTTAAAGTGTAACTGCCATTTCATTTTTTATCCCCTAATGGTATAGTACACCCTGCTGTATAAGTGCTTTTGTGCTTTAAAATTTGATCATTCTCAGTTTTACCTGCTCATAACCCCCACAGATGCATGCTACTTTCCTATTCTGCTACTCCCTTCTCAAGCTGTAACCATGTGCAGGATGTCTTCTCTATCTCATAACAGGAGATGGGTGAGCTGTGGGGGTAGGAGCTTAGCCCTGAGTGCCTGGTGCTGGGCTGAGGCAGAAAATGGAGGTGGGAGGGCTGCTTTATAGGCTGATATCTCCTGAATGGTACCAGCTAGAAACATGCAACTTGGCTTATTTGAAAGAGGACAGTCCAGGCTTTAATTCAAGACCAGGATAAGAGCTCTTGTCCAAGTAACAGGGGAGAAATCACTGTTACAAAACGAGTCAGGAATAAATGTGAGTAAAATCTGCTTATACTTTCATTTTTAGCTTCATTCACAGCATCCCGATTTCTATGAGTGATATCTCCCCTTGTACTGAACAGATTTATGTCATTTTGGTATTGTCTTAAAGCCTGAAATGTCAGGTACCAAACCAGAGATATGAGCAGCCAAAGCAGCCATCCCCTCCCTGTCAGTGTGGAAGATAATGAGGGACAAATGACTATTAAGAGGTTAATACAAATGCTCACGGACTTCATGTAATGCAGGGCTTGTGTCTGGTTACCTGTATGTGAGCATACACACTGCTCTGGGGTAGTGGGGACGTTATCTGTATTCTGATTGGTCCTGCTAGTTCATGTGAGGAGAGCAAAGGCTTATGGGAAGTGAGGGAAATACTGGATGACCTCAAGGACAGGGCAAACATCACCACAGGAAGTGCAGCAGTGGCCATTTTAGGAAGATGCTGAAATAGAGGCACAGAGAAATATGGTTGCTAAGGCTGAATACAGACATCAAAAAGGTAAAATTAACTGAAAAATACAGCTTCATGAATATCTGCCCTTCAGCATCACATATGTTAGGAATTTCATTTTTGGTAGTGAAACGGCAGTTACGCTTTAAGCACTGCATGTAGAGCGGGGGGGGTTGGGGGTGTTTAGGGGGGATAGTTCCTGACAAGCAAATGGATAATGTAGCCCTCTGCAATGTGTCCAAAACAACACTTTTGTCAAAATGAACCTGGATTGGGGAGGATTTTTACACTCCTCTGGCTGAGGCTGATGAATAGATCTGGCCTTGCTGGTGGTGCCCCATCTTGCCACTGTTCCTGCCTGCCTCCATCATGCCACCACCAGCATCATGCCACTGCTATGACCTACTAACTATCATGTTCTGTACGGCTGCTGCCGTCTAAATCATGCCACCACCGCCATCATGCTGTGGCCTGACAACCATCATCTCGACCGTGGAAGTCTGAACTCAGCCTTACAGGTCAATGTTAGTGCCAGCTATAAAGAACCGTGCAGAGGCCCATGATCCGACTATAGCATGAAAGAGCGCACTCCTTTTACACCAATTCACTGATTCCACAAAGATTTCTTACAGAACCTGTTCTATTACACGCTTAAATAAGCAGAGCCCCCCAGTGACAGTGTGGAGATGGCAGTGACAGCAGCATCAGGAGACCACAGAATGGCACGACGACAGTGTACAGGTGGCAGTGACAGCAGCTTTAGCATCTGGAGAACACAGAGCAGCACGACGACAGTGTAGAAAAGGCAGTGACAGCAGCTATAGCATCAGGAGACCACAGAGTGGCACAACGACAGTATATTGGAGGCAGTGGCAGTAGCTGTAGCATTATGAGGCCACACAGTGGTACAACAGTGGGCAAGTGGCAGCAACCATAGTAGCAGAATTATGAGGTCACAGAGTGGCCCAACGACAGCGTTTGGAAGTGGCAGCAGTAGTATTAGTAGAATTTTGAGATCCCAGAGTGGCACAATGACAGACTGGGCAAGTGGTAGCAGCCATAGTAGCAGAATTTTGAGGTCAGGCCAGAGTGGCACAACGAGGTTATGAGGCCAGAGTGGCACGACAACAGATATAGGAAGGGAAAATTTCTCATCACCACTAATGTCTGTGCCAGAGGAATTGACGTAGATCAAGTGTCAACTGTTGTCAAGTTTGACAAGTGGCAGCAGTAGTATTAGAATTTTGAGGCCACAGAGTGGCACAATTACAGAATGTGGAAGTGGCAGAAGCAGTAAAATTTTCAGGCCACAGAGTGGCACAACGACATATTGAAAATGGCAGTAGAGTCGGTATAATTTTGAGGCCACAGAGTGGCACAACGACATTGAAAATGGCAGTAGAGTCGGTATAATTTTGAGGCCATAGAGTGGCACAACGACACTGAAAATGGCAGTAGAGTCGGTATCATTTTGAGGCCATAGAGTGGCACAATGACATTGAAAATGGCAGAGTCGGTATAATTTTGAGGCCACAGAGTGGCACAATGACAGACCATGGAAGTGGCAACAGCAGCAGTAGAATTTGGAGGCCACAGAGTGACACATTGACAGACCGTGGAAGTGGCGACAGCAGCAGAAGAATTTGGAGGCCAGAGTGGTACTGCAGAGATAGGAAGTAAAAGTTCTCATGACCACAAATGTCTGTTCCCAAGGAATTGATGTAGAGCAAGTATCAACCGTTTTTAAATTTTACCTGCACAGTGTGCAAGTGGTATCAGTAGTATTAAAAATTTGGAGGCCACAGAGTGGCGCAATGACAGACCGTGGAAGTGGCGACAGCAGCAGTAGAATTTGGAGGCCACAGAGTGACACAATGACAGAGTGTGGAAGTGGCAGCAGCAGTAGAATTTTGAGGCCACAGAGTGGCACAATGACAGAGTGTGGACGTGGCAGCAGGAGTAGTAGCAGAATTAGGAGGTCACAGAGTGGCCTGACAAGATTGAAAATGTCAGTAAGTTGAATTTCCAAGTCACAGGCCCACCAAGCAAAGATCACATGTCAGTAAGTAGAATTTTGATGCAACAGATTGGTACGACGACATTATGGAGGCAGTAGCAGCATCAGCAGCATGGGCAGACTACAGAATGGTACGACGACATTATGGAGGCAGTAGCAGCATCAGCAGCATGGGCAGACTACAGAATGGTAAGACCACATTATGGAGGCAGTAGCAGCATCAGCAGACTATAGAGTGGCACGACGACAGTGTGGGGAGGTGGGTGGAATTAACACTACCCGCTAACGATGGTGGGTGTAAGAAGGAGCACTTGTAAATTTAGGGGAAAAAATGGCAGTACTACCGGGGCGCTAAGATTTAACCACACTTTATTTTAGTATAAAACTAGACATAAACAAAGTGATCACATAAATCAAGACCTGATCACTTCGTTTATGTCTAGTTTTATACTAAAATAAAGTGGATAACAAGTTTAGGGATTGCAATAGATCAGGGCTGGCCAACCTGCGGCTCTCCAGCTGTTGCAAAACTACAACTCCCAGCATGCCCAGTCTGCCTACAGCTATCATCCTACAGCAGGGCATGGTGGGAGTTGCAGTTTTACAACAGCTGGAGAGCCTCAGGTTGGCCAGCCCTGCAATAGATGAATAATAAAGGATTTTTGGGCAGAATTTGTCCCTTAAGGACTCCATATTTCTTTAACCCCTGCCAGCAGGCAACGAAGCTCAGGTTTCGTGAGTCAGTGGGAACAACTAGCTACTGCAAGTTCCCTTCAATTTATGAAACTACTCCTTGAGGAAGAGAGGATTAACCTTGAAATCCTTAATGGTAAACTGAAGGCGCAGATAGAAGTAAAAAAAAAACCTTCTCACAGGAGCCTGAATTTTCCAACAAGGAGAAACAGTTACAAATTGCAGATGAAAAATTCCAATATTATTTACGTGAGAGGAAACACAGACAATTTAACCACGATCTGGGTGAATTTAGGGATAACAAAGTTTACTCGGTCTTGAGGGATAAACCTCAGGCCAAGGAGCTGGAGTCGGATCTTACAACAACAGAGACCGACGCCTCGGGTAGTGAGAGGGAACAATCCACAGGACCCCCTCAAAACAGGACTTGGTACACCAAACGTAGGGGTAGAGACAGAGGTGGTAGAGGAAGAGGTCAATCTTCTAGCCATTTTTTAGAACAAGGACCGACATATCCCCTGAGAAATCGCTCACGCATGACGGACCCACAGGTCCAGAAGTTGTAAAGTTATCAGAAAGACAGCTAAGTTCAACCGAACTGTCGATCTTGCAAAAAGGTCTTTCATTTGTGCCTTCACAGAGATTTGACACATTCGGTTGGGTTAAGGACTTACACCTGTTTGTGCGCAAACTTAAGTGGCGTAAGCATTATAAGAGCCTTGGGAAAAAAACAGTCCGCTGATTTAGGTATACCTGTGGATATGTTGTCTGATGTTAGATTACTACAAAGTTTGGCTTCTGAACCCAGAAAGGTGGAGGGCGAAGGTCCATTCACGACCCTGCATAACAAAAGTAGAAGAATGCCCCCATCAAATGACTTGTCTTGTGCTGATGTCTTTCTTGAGGTCGTGACGGTGGACTTGTTGGATAATATACTGAAGGATGCTCGGACACGGAAGCTCATCTCACAAGATGAATATGAATTTATGTACCCTAAACACCCAATCATGGCAACCTTTTACAGTTATCCCAAATTGCACAAGGACACTAGGCCACTCAAAGGGAGGCCCATTGTCTCTGGTGTAGGAAGCCTTTACCAGAATCTAAGTGTTTATATAGACCGGATTTTGATGCCATTTGTGGTATCTTTGCCTTCCTACACCAGGGACACAATGGACTTCCTTAAGAGGCTTGATGGGATTTCTATTGAACTGAACTTTAGTTGCTTCCTTTGATGGGAGGATGTTTCTGGCTCCTCAATCTATGACTTGTATACTTGTTTAATTTTTAATTTCGATAACCGGTATCCTGGGTACATTATTTTACTATCTGCACATTAAATTATTTATGCCAGATGTCTTATTAGTACTGTAACATTGTGCCCTTACTCAATAGGTTACTCTGATTTTAATTCAGGGCACCTTTTTTTTTTTGTGTGTGTTCTTTAGTTGGGTGTCAGGCAGGTCAGGGTGGTATAGGGCGTATCAGGTTAGGCTCGAGGATAGGACCCCCCACCATCAGGGGGTATCCTGGGCTGAGTGTACTCTTAGGGTTAATTAGGGACAATTTCCCCTTTTTTTCCCCCCATAACTGCACTATTTCCATTGTAATTGATGTTTTGATCATCTACAGCTTCAATGCTACCTTTTTTATGTGCAATGATTATTGTCCCCAGGATCCTGGTTGTATGATGTGTTTTTTTTTCCTTCCTTAGAAAAGTACTGTTTAACTGCCAATGTATTGAGTATAATCTATGTACTCTTGCCATTAATCGGACCATGCATCGGTCTTCTGTATAAATGTCTTTTTAAATTTTGATACTGCTTATCTTTGCAGTTTTATGTGAGCTCTGTGCAAGGATAGAGTCATTGTTGCCTGGCAACAGAGTCACATGATCGCATCATCGGCAGGATGTGATCTGGCACGCAGGAAGTGGTGTTTAGAATCTTTAATCATTTCCTGCATTCCAAGCCTCACTCTGGAGGAGGTTAGAGCTTAAATAGGCGCGCGCTCTTCCATAGATCGAGGACACAGTTTGAATGCCAGGTTTCATCTACACTGGTTGGTATTGGTGAGTGTGAGGTGTCATCAGCTCTTCACCTCCTTTTTGCCTGTATAATTCCACGCTGTGGTCATCCAGCGTGGTTTTTTTTTCCCCTCATCCTCCGGGTTTGTACTAACTGCATTAATAGGTGCGCTCTTGCACTTTGACTGCATTGCTTGTTGTCCCGTGATGAGCTTTAATGTTTGTAAAGTGAAACATGCATGTCGGGAATAAGCATGCGGCATATTTGTAGGGCATTGATTATCTTTAACTAGGTTGTTTTTCTGGGGGGTACAGGCCTGTGTAATAGAGGAGGGTCTGTGTTTCTTTTGCACAAACCGCAGACTCTCGCAGCCTCTCATTTAGACTAAATATTCTGGTCTGTTTAACCCCAGCATTCTTTGTATGATCCAACTACCGACCATAGTAGTTTTGGTGTGTTTTAATCCACTGTTATTTGTCTCAACATTTGATGTCCAGTGTTGATACAATTGGATACTATGTGGTTACATAATTGTTTGGACTCGGCCGAGCATCCTGATTGTCTATTTATGTATATGAAGATTGGGGGTTTTTTTTCCGTGTTTAATACTTATATGAATAAAAGGTAAATTTTATAGATTGGTACACACTACTTGGTTATTTTTTGCTGTGCACTTTAGTGTTTACAGCCTATGCTATATTCTTTTGGGCTTGTGTAGGCAGAATTTATTCAGAAAAAAAAAAGGATCCA
>ONZH01008044.1:0-26055 GCA_900303285.1 Rhinella marina | reverse complement strand
AAAAATGAAATAAAGATAAAAACCTAATTTTATTCCATTCATCTGCTCCACATTTTTGGGAAAAATAATTTTAATTGATCCTATACCTTAAAGGGTTAAGCAGGTCCTTATGGTGTATGGAGTTTAGCCAATTCACTTTGAATCAGCTAAATCCCATCATAGTTCCGGACCTGACCACCAGGAGGCTGAGAGGTCCACACCAGGTATGGGAATTAGACAGCTTTTGTAGAGTCGGCTATTTCCCATACTTGGTAAGGACCAGGTTCCTACTGTGTATGGAGTTTAGACAAATCAATGTGAGCTGGCTAAACACTAGACATGTTCCGGACCTGACCACTAGGGGGCCAAAAGGTCCGTACCGTGTCTGGAGTTTAGACAACTCAGGTAGAGCTGGCTATTTCCCATACATGGTAAGGACCAGGTCCCTACCGTGTCTAGAGTTTAGACACAACCTAGACGGTAGGGTAGATGATGCTGGAGTGGAGTTCCTAGTGAAGGACCTTTCATGACGTCAGGACCATGTGCTCAGTCACATGTGTGGGCGGGGTTAAGCTGCTATGGCCTGTGTTCTTCCTCCGCACCACTCAGACCTCTCTGCACCACTCAGCCCTGCAGCCGGCCGGGTATGTACACAGTCTCGCAGGCACAAAAAGAGAGAGACACGGATGGCACTACACACACCTATAAAAATAACAAACTATCCGGAATGGTGTAAAACACAGGGAAGTCACTGTAGGAAAGGTGGTGCTCTGCTACAGACTAAAAAAGTCCAGAAGTAGATATAATAACGAAGAGGAGAGAAGGATGAAGCGGCACTCACCATAAAATCCTTATTCTTTATTGTCATGGCAGATTCACACTAATAAAACAGTGCTGGGCGACGGACTGTACCACACATGTTGGCGGCGTCAGGCGACGGCCGTTTCGCGCAAAATCGCGCTTCGTCGGGCCTGTGACGTCAAGACGCTGTACGTCTTCACCTTTTAATCTCCGAGGCCAAGTGCGCGCATGCGCACTCTATATCCAACCACGGAGCTACACACTTTGACATTACACAATAAAAGTGAAAATACAATGTAAGAAATGGCATTCTGGCACAACCCTAGTAACAAAAAGCTAGAAAATATTACACACATATTGTTCAACTGTTATAGAAATATGCTAAGGTCATTTTTATCATTAAGACCTAGAGGGCCCATCGCTTCAGAGCGCATAATCCACCTGGCTTCCCTACGCAGCAACTCTTTATGTCTGTCGCCCCCTTGGGGCCAAGTGGGAACAGATTCTATTCCCACAAACTTCATTACATTTGGTTTACCTGCGTGGTCCTTTTTAATGTGCTCTATCAAGCGTGGACAACCTTTTCCACTAGCTATTGATGCAAAATGTTCCCTAAACCTTTCCTGTAGGCACCTGATGGTTTTTCCGATATAATATCTACCGCAGGTACAATACACCATATACACAACAAATTTACTTTTGCATGTAATAAAATGTTTTACCTTATACTCTATGCCTCCTATCCTTAACCATTTCTTTTGGCCATTATATCTACAAAAATTACAGTTGCCACACTGGTAATTACCAATTGGGGCAACCTGCTTTAACCATGTACCTTCCTCGTTCTCTGACAACCTACTTCTCACTAATTTATTCCTGAGGGTACAAGTTCTTCTGAAGGCTATAACTGGGGAACTATCAATGGAGTCCCTTAACATAGGGTCATCCGTTAATAGTCCCCAATTTTCTTTAATAACTTCTTTTATTTTTCCTGCCATCGGGCTATATTTAAAAGAGAGGGGGCATTTAATGCAAAAGTAAATTTGTTGTGTATATGGTGTATTGTACCTGCGGTAGATATTATATCGGAAAAACCATCAGGTGCCTACAGGAAAGGTTTAGGGAACATTTTGCATCAATAGCTAGTGGAAAAGGTTGTCCACGCTTGATAGAGCACATTAAAAAGGACCACGCAGGTAAACCAAATGTAATGAAGTTTGTGGGAATAGAATCTGTTCCCACTTGGCCCCAAGGGGGCGACAGACATAAAGAGTTGCTGCGTAGGGAAGCCAGGTGGATTATGCGCTCTGAAGCGATGGGCCCTCTAGGTCTTAATGATAAAAATGACCTTAGCATATTTCTATAACAGTTGAACAATATGTGTGTAATATTTTCTAGCTTTTTGTTACTAGGGTTGTGCCAGAATGCCATTTCTTACATTGTATTTTCACTTTTATTGTGTAATGTCAAAGTGTGTAGCTCCGTGGTTGGATATAGAGTGCGCATGCGCGCACTTGGCCTCGGAGATTAAAAGGTGAAGACGTACAGCGTCTTGACGTCACAGGCCCGACGAAGCGCGATTTTGCGCGAAACGGCCGTCGCCTGACGCCGCCAACATGTGTGGTACAGTCCGTCGCCCAGCACTGTTTTATTAGTGTGAATCTGCCACGACAATAAAGAATAAGGATTTTATGGTGAGTGCCGCTTCATCCTTCTCTCCTCTTCGTTATTATATGTACACAGTCTCGTCCCGTCTCGCTGCACTGCGCGCGCATGCGCAGTGCAGACCTCAGAGTTTGGCCGTCAGGTTTTACGGACGTTGTTTTTTTCTGCCGGACGCTACGGACGGCAGAAGAAAACACCTGGGTTTTGCGGACTGTCCGTAAATTTACGGACGGTTGGCAACCCTGGCATTATACTGTGAGGGGGCCACTATGGGGGTGGCATTTTACTATGAGGGGGCCACTATTGTGAGCATTATACTGTTAGGGGGCCATTATGGTGCCACTATGGGGGGCCACCATTGGGTTATTAATTACATTAGAGGGGAATATGAATTTAGCAATAATGCAATAATGATATTAAGAAATATATTGCGATAAATACAGATTTAGAAGGAAAAACACTTAGGGCCACCCACACACACAAGGATACACGCACGCATCCGCACCAATCCGAACGCAAACGCAGTCAGTTTTGACTGCGATTGCGTACGTTCGTTCAGTTTTTTCCGCGCGGGTGCGAAGCGTTTTGATGCGTTTTTTTCCACGCGTGCTAAAAAACTGAATGTTTACAAACAACATCTCAGCCCCATTCACTTCAAAGTGAAAAACGCAGAATATAGAACATGCTGCGATTTTCACGCAACGGCGAAATGATGCGTGAAAACCATCGCTCATGTGAAAAGCCCCATTGAAATGAATGGGTCAGGATTCAGTGCAGGTGCAATGCGTTCGCATTACGCATTGCACCCACGTGGAAATCTCGCCCGTGTGAAAGGGGCCTTAGAGACCAGGTCAATGCCACACAGAGTTCTAGCAGCAGACAAATCTCTACAACAACTGTTAGGCCCCTTTCACACGAGCGTGTCCGGATGCGTTCAGGAAAATCTGCACGCATCCGCACCAAATCTGCACGCAATTGCAGTCAGTTTTGACTGCGATTGCGTATGTTCTTTCAGTTTTTTCCGCGCGGGTGCAAAGCGTTTTGATGCGTTTATCACGCGCGTGCGAAAAAACTGAATGTTTACAAACAACATCTCTTAGCAACCATGCGTTAAAACCGCATTGCACCCGCACTTGTGTGCGGATGCAATGCGATTTTCACGCAGACCCATTCACTTCAATGGGGCCAGTTCTGCGTGAAAAACGCAGAATATAGAACATGCTGCGTTTTTCACGCAACGCAGAAGTGATGTGAAAAGCCCCATTAAAATGAATGGGTCAGGATTCAGTGCGGGTGCAATGCGTTCGCATCACGCATTGCACCCGTGCGGAAACATCGCCCGTGTGAAAGGGGCCTTAAGAGGAGACTGTGTGCAGCAGGCCTTCATGGTAAAATAGCTGCTAGAAAACTACTGCTAAGGACAGGCAACAAGCAGAAGAGACTTGTTTGGGCTAAAGAACACAAGGAATGGACATTAGACCAGTGGAAATCTGTGCTTTGGTCTGAGGAGTCCAAATTTGAGATCTTTGGTTCCAACCACCGTGTCTTTGTGAGACGCAGAAAAGGTGAACGGATGGACTCTACATGCCTGGTTCCCACCGTGAAGCATGGAGGAGAAAGTGTGATGGTGTGGGGCTGCTTTGCTGGTGACACTGTTGGGGATTTATTCAAAATTGAAGGAATACTGAACCAGGATGGCTACCACAGCATCTTGCAGCAGCATGCTATTTCATCCGGTTTGCGTTTAGTTGGACCATCATTTATTTATCTGCAAGATGGTTGGATAGCACTGATGTAATAAATCGTGGATCAGGAGATGGTTCCCAGGCCCATAAACAGTAGAAAAAAGGACTCCTGTTGACCACTTTTTGAAATGCAGATTTGTATTTATTTTTATAAATCCAGACATGGCACTTTCTCTGAACGTTTTCGGCCAGATGGCCTTCCTCAGAGGTGCTGGAATATATACAAGATTCCATTCAATATAAAGAAAAAATCCATATGATATATTACAGAAAACAATTATATATGGAATGCATAATAATCACCGTGGTAGTGACAAATTTTTTTGTACTCATATAAACATATGCGCACATGTGAGTATGTAGACATGAATTGTTGTCTATAGGGTTTTGCAACAAAATATAACAGAATATGTGGCAAGACAAAACACAGTAGTGAGCAGAAGATCCTAGTAAAAAACAGAGATATAGGTGAGCTGCCGTAGTCATAGATTCCAGTGATCAGGACATCATTGGAGTGAGTTCAAATCCATTAATAGAGTATCAGGAATCAGGTGGCTATAAATAAAATATATATATTTTCATATTTAGACAGTATATACATAATGCCATGAATTAGTTGTTAAAACACTTGTTAGTCTGAGCGGAAAGGTGAAAGTACTATTTGTAGCATCTGTATATCGTATTAACCCCTTCGCGACCAGCGCCGTACATGTACGGCGCTGGGGCGATGCGGGCACATGGCGCCCGCTCGCGGGTGCGGCGGGCGTCATGGCCGGCAAGTCTCTGCTGTTTCTAACAGCAGAGACTTGCCGCTACCTACTGTGTCGGCGGCGTCTTCCGGGGTGACTAGATGCCGTGATCACACGTGATCACGGCATCTAGTTGCGTCTAAACCCGGAAGCGTTCGCTTCCGGGTGGTGTACAGACACCCCGTGTGGCCAATCGGGGTGTCTGTACACCATATGAAAACTGTAATCCTCGCTGGTGAGGATTACAGTTTTCAAACTGCAATTCTTATTCTGGCCACTAGATGGCAGGCCAGGATAAGAAATGAGCAATTCATGGCTTTCTGAGTCTATAAAACCCAGAATTGCTCATAAAGAAAAAAAAAAAGCCACAATATATAAGCCCATATTTGAGCTTTCTAATAGTAAAAAAAAAAATAAAAAAAAATGTTAAAAAATATATAAAAAATAAAAAAGATGTAAAAGTTCAAATCACCCCCCTTTCCGTATAAGTAAAAAATAAATACCTAAATAACAATAAATATAGACATCATGGGTATCACCGTGACCGAAAACGCCCGTACTTTTAAAATATAAAAAAAAAATTCCAATACGGCGAATTGTGTGGCGGAAAAAGCGTCCAAATGGCGATTTGCCGTTTTTTGTCGCTTTTTTTTTCTAAAAAAAATTAAATAAAAAGTGATCAAAAAGTCATACACACCCCAGAATGGTATCAATAAAAACTTCAGATCGTCCCGCAAAAAATGAGCCCCCATACAGCTCTGTACACATAAATACCAAAAAGTTATAGGGGTCAAGATTTGACAAGGAAAAAAAAAAAAAAAGGGCAACTTTCTAATTATTTTATCACTATGAAAACGCAGGAAAAACTATACATATTAGGTATTGCCGGATTCGTACTGACCAGTAGAATGAAAGTAACGGATCAGTTTTAATGCACATCGAACGCTGTAAATAAGAAACCCGTAGAACTGTAGCGGAATAGCGTTTTCTTTGCAATTTCACCCGGTTTGGAATTTTTTTCCCGCTTCCCACTACACCGTATGCAATATTAAATGGTGGCGTTGGAAAGTACAACTTGTCCCGCAAAAAACAAGCCCTCATACAGCTATGTGAACAGAAAAATAAAAGAGTTATGGCTGTTTGAAGGCAGGGAGCGCAAAACGAAAATGCAGAACCGAAAAAAGCTCCGGGCGCGAAGGGGTTAAATACTTACCTGGATGAGCCGCTGGATTGTAGTGTGGAGGAAAAGAAGATGAGGCGTAACGCCAAGTTTGTGAGCGCTTGTAGAAATCAGGCTGCTGCCAGGAATGTATGGCGCTAGAGTGAATGGTCAGGCGGCGTCTGATAAGCACCATAGCCGGAAGTCACGCTCGGAAGGGTCGTGCTCCGGACTCATAGTATGGCGCACATATAACAGTAAAGATGGCGTCTGTGGGCCTAATAGCGTCGTGCGCATGCTTGCCAGTAGTGGGATGTTAGGTCACGTGAGCAGAGCTCCGCCACGTGATCGGAATGCGTTCAATGTAAATCGAGGAGTGCTGAAAGCATAAATGATTATGTATTGTAGAGAAAGATAACTGTATGTGTTATAGACTGTGGAGATTGATGTGTATAATCAGATCGGAATGTTAGGGAAGTAAGAGGAGAGACCAGAAGGAACGGAAAGTCATGAGTAAATAGGTATAGGAAAATGGAGAATTAGAGAGAAGGAAAGTGGAAAAAGAAGGAAACAGAATGGAAAAAAGGGGGGGAGAAGGAGTAATGAGAAAGAGGAGGACAGAAAAGAATGAAAGAGATCGAGATAGTGAAGAAGAGGGTGAAGAAAATAAAATAATAATGGAAATCATAATGATAATAAAAATAAAGAATAAAATGAAAATAAATAAAAATTAAAAATAAAAATTAAAGGATGATAGAAATGAAAATACAAATAAAATAAAAAGGAAATAAAAGAAAAATAAAGAATAATAAATAATAAAAATGAAAATTAAAGAAAGAGAGAAAAGAGAAAATTAGAAAAGGAAAAAGAAAAAGAAAAAAAATACAAATAAAAATAAATATTAAAAAAAAAAAATAAATGTAAAAAAATGAAAATAAATATAAGGGGAAAGAAGGAGGGAAAAAGAGGAAAAAAAAAGTTAATTGTGAGAAATACAGTAAGAAGGGAGGAGGGGAATTAGAGGACAGGAGTTGTGTGTATCAGGGGATGGGTAGTGGGAGATTGTTACCCAATCAGTGGAGCGGCTTCATCCAGGATTCTAAGTCACTGTCACTGTTTAGTCTGTGAATGAAAAAAACGCCTCAAAAAACCCCCCGCTCGTCCCATCGTTGTGTCCACAGACTCTATACTTTCACCATTGTCTATTTTACTTGAAAAAATACTTACCCCATTGATCAAATCCACTACCTCCTTCCTCCTAGATACCTCCACCTTTCTCCAGTTAATCAAGGAAATTTCACAGGTCCCCTCTGATTGCATTTTGGTTACACTAGACGTAGTAAGCTTATATACCTCTGTCTCACATAACAAGGGTATAGCTGCCGTAACCAGACTACTCGAAAAAGCCAACACCAACTCACAGGTAATCAAATTTTGTCAAGATTTATTACACCTGGTACTCACTCAAAACTACTTCATGTTCCAAGACTCCTTTTACATACAGAAACGGGGTACAGCAATGGGGGCAAACGTAGCGCCCCCTTATGCTAATGCCTATATGGCAATATTCGAAGAAGATTACATATATAGCAATCCCAATTTTCAGCACAATTCTCTGATATGGAAACGCTATATAGATGATGTGTTTTGCATTTGGAAGGGAACAATAGAGTCATTACTCACTTTTACATCCTCAATAAATTCAGTCTGGCCCGAACTACAATTTACCTTACAGACTACACATCCATCAGTTTTCTTGACACCACTGTCACCAAAGATAAATACGGCTATCTACACACAGATCTCTATACTAAGAGTACTGATCGCAATAGTTTATTGCAATTTACTAGTTTCCATCCAAAAAGCACCAAGATTTCTCTCCCCAGATCACAATTCACTAGGATTACACGTATCGTGGATTCCACTGATATCAGACAACAACGTATTCAAGAAATGAGTCAAAAGTTCATGGACAGGGGCTATCCCGATAAGGTCATTCGAGACAGTCTCAATCAAAAACCGAAAAACAAGAATAGTAATTCTACCAATAGAATTCCATTTGTCCACACATATCATCCATTCTCCTCCAAACTTCACCACATCATACGCAGACACTGGTCCATACTACATAAAGCTTATCCTCACATTACCGAATTCTCTTCACCATTCATGCCCTGCACTAAACGCCCTAATAATTTAAAAGACACACTCGTCAGAGCAGATGTAGGTTCCTGTTCCAAAATTCCCAAACAACTTGGACTTCTCCAAAGCGTTTGACACGGTACCACATAAAAGGTTAGTATACAAAATGAGAATGCTTGGCCTGGGAGAAAATGTCTGTATGTGGGTAAGTAACTGGCTCAGTGATAGAAAACAGAGGGTGGCTATTAATGGTAGATATTCAAATTGGGTCACTGTCACTAGTGGGGTACCACAGGGGTCTGTATTGGGTCCTATTCTCTTCAATATATTTATTAATGATATTGTAGAAGGTTTGCATAGTAAAATATCAATTTTTGCAGATGACACTAAACTGTGTAAAGTAATTAACACAGAGGAGGACAGTGCACTGCTACAGCAGGATCTGGATAGACTGGAGGCTTGGGCAGAAAAGTGGCAGATGAGGTTTAACACTGACAAATGTAAGGTTATGCATATGGGAAGGAATAATGCAAGTCACCAGTACATACTAAATGGTAAAGCATTGGGTAACTCTGACATGGAAAAGGACCTAGGAATTTTAGTGAGCAGCAAACTAAGCTGTAGAAGCCAGTGCCAGACAGCTGCTGCCAAGGCCAATAAGATAATGGGTTGCATCAAAAGGGGCATAGATGCCCGTGATGAGAACATAGTCCTGCCACTTTACAAATCACTAGTCAGACCACACATGGAGTACTGTGTACAGTTCTGGGCTCCTGTGAACAAGGCAGACATAGCAGAGCTGGAGAGGGTTCAGAGGAGGGCAACTAAAGTAATAACTGGAATGGGTGGACTACAGTACCCAGAAAGATTATCAAAATTAGGGTTATTCACTTTAGAAAAAAGATGACTGAGGGGAGATCTAATAACTATGTATAAATATATCAGGGGTCAGTACAGAGATCTCTCCCATCATCTATTTATCCCGAGGACTGTGACTGTGACGAGGGGACATCCTCTGCGTCTGGAGGAAAGAAGGTTTGTACATAAACATAGAAGAGGATTCTTTATGGTAAGAGCAGTGAGACTGTGGAACTCTCGGTCTGAGGAGATGGTGATGGTAAGTTCACTAAAAGAGTTCAAGAAGGGCCTGGATGTATTTCTGGAGGGTAATAATATTACAGGTTATAGTTACTAAAGAGGGGTCGTTGATCCAGGGAGTTATTCTGATTGCCTGATTGGAGTCGGGAAGGAATTTTTTCCCCTAAAGTGAGGAAAATTGGCTTCTACCTCACAGGGGTTTTTTTGCCTTCCTCTGGATCAACTTGTAGGAAAACAGGCTGAACTGGATAGACAGATGTCTTTTTTTGGCCTTACAAACTATGTTACTATGTAACTGTTTCTACAATCTCGACGCAACGGAACTTTTCCCTGTCTCAGGTGTACACAATGTTCACATGTCTTAAAGGGTGATAAGGTCTATCCTCCTTTATCAGGCAAAGCCTTTCCTATACATGGTTTTTACACTTGTGACAGCTCTAATGTTGTATATATGATTAAGTGTCCCTGTGGATTAGCCTATATAGAAGAAACCACCCAGACGGTCCGTGACCGTATCTGTAAACCCAAGTCTACTATCCGTTGTAAAAACATTCTGTTTCCCATTCCGGCTCATTTCATCAAAAAACACCATAATATATCGCAACTCCGTTTTCAAGTCTTGGAGCAAGTTGAACTTCCAAGGAGAGGTGGAAATCTGGCTCGCATGCTCAAAAATCGTGAAGCCTTTTGGATCCACCGACTCCAGACGTTGGAACCGAAAGGACTAAATCGCGAATACGAACTATCCAGCTTTTTGTAATTACCATTATGCAATTTCTGTTCTCATACTAATCTAATATTTTTTCATTCACAGACTAAACAGTGACAGTGACTTAGAATCCTGGATGAAGCCGCTCCACTGATTGGGTAACAATCTCCCACTACCCATCCCCTGATACACACAACTCCTGTCCTCTAATTCCCCTCCTCCCTTCTTACTCTATTTCTCACAATTAACTTTTTTTTCCCTCTTTTTCCCTCCTTCTTTCCCCTTATATTTATTTTCATTTTTTTACATTTATTTATTTTATTTTTTATTTTTATATTTATTTTTATTTGTATTATTTTTTTCTTTTTTCTTTTTTTCTTTTTCCTTTTCTAATTTTCTCTTTTCTCTCTTTCTTTAATTTTAATTTTAATTTTTTATTTATTAGAATTTATTATTCTTTATTTTTCTTTTATTTCCTTTTTATTTTATTTGTATTTTCATTTCTATCATCCTTTAATTTTTATTTTTTATTTTTATTTATTTTTATTTTATTCTTTATTTTTCATTTTATTTTATTATTATTTCCATTATTTTTATTTTATTTTCTTCACCCTCTTCTTCACTATCTTCATCTCTTTCATCCTTTTCTTTCTTTCTCTTTTTCATTACTCCTTCTCCCCCTTTTTTTCCATTCTGTTTCCTTCTTTTTCCACTTTCCTTCTCTCTAATTCTCCATTTTCTTATCCCTTTACTCATGACTTTCCGTTCCTTCTGGTCTCTCCTCTTACTTCCCTAACATTCCGATCTGATTATACACATCAATCTCCACAGTCTATAACATATACAGTTATCTTTCTCTACAATACATAATCATTTATGCTTTCAGCACTCCTCGATTTACATTGAACGCATTCCGATCACGTGACGGAGCTCCGCTCACTTGACCTAACATCCCACTACTGTCAAGCATGCGCACAACGCTATTAGGCCCACAGACGCCATCTTTACTGTTATATGTGCGCCATACTATGAGTTCGGAGCACGACCCTTCCGAGCGTGACTTCCGGCTATGGCGCTTATAAGACGCCACCTGACCATTCACTCCAGCGCCATACATTCCTGGCAGCAGCCTGATTTCTACAAGCGCTCACAAACTTGGCGTTACGCCTCATCTTCTTTTCCTCCACACTACAATCCAGCGGCTCATCCAGGTAAGTATTTAATACGATATACAGATGCTACAAATAGTACTTTCACCTTTCCTCTCAGACTAACAAGTGTTTTAACAACTAATTCATGACATTATGTATATACTGTCTAAATATGAAAATATATATATTTTATTTATAGCCACCTGATTCCTGATACTCTATTAATGGATTTGAACTCACTCCAATGATGTCCTAATCACTGGAATCTATGACTACGACAGCTCACCTATATCTCTGTTTTTTACTAGGATCTTCTGCTCACTACTGTGTTTTGTCTTGCCACATATTCTGTTATATTTTGTTGCAAAACCCTATAGACAACAATTCATGTCTACATACTCACATGTGCGCATGTGTTTATATGAGTACAAGAAAATTTGTCACTACCACGGTGATTATTATGCATTCCATATATAATTGTTTTCTGTAATATATCATATGGATTTTTTCTTTATATTGAATGGAATCTTGTATATATTCCAGCACCTCTGAGGAAGGCCATCTGGCCGAAAACGTTCAGAGAAAGTGCCATGTCTGGATTTATAAAAATAAATACAAATCTGCATTTCAAAAAGTGGTCAACAGGAGTCCTTTTTTCTACCATCATTTATTTATCAACAGGATAATGACCCCAAACACACCTCCAGGCTGTGAATGGGCTATTTGACCGAGAAGGAGAGTGATGGGGTGCTACGCCAGATGACCTGGTCTCCACAGTCACCAGACCTGAACCCAATCAAGATGGTTTGGGGTGAGCTGGACCGCAGAATGAAGGCAAAAGGGCCAACAAGTGCTAAGCATCTCTGGGAACTCCTTCAACTCCTGTTGGAATACCATTTCAGGTGACTAACTCTTAAAGCTCATCAAGAGAATGCCAAAAGCAAAAGGTGGCTACCTTGAAGAACCTAGAATATAAGACATATTTTCAGTTGTTTCACACTTTTTTGTTAAGTATATAATTCCACGTGTTAATTCATAGTTTTGATGCCTTCAGTGTGAATCTACAATTTTCATACTCATGAAAATACAGAAAACTCTTTGATAAACATATACGAAATTACCTAACTTGTGGACTATAGAGACACTGTTTACAGATTACTCTATGCCTGTTATTTTACATATAACAGTTGTTATTTGTTGAGAAATTTCTTAAATAAAATAATTTGTACAAGAAAACTCTTTGAATGAGAAGGTGTGGACAAACTTTTGGTCTGTACTGTACATACAAGCATGCATGCAGACACACACACACACATGCATGCAGGGATATACATGCAGAGACACACACACATACATACATAGACGAGGCTGAAGTTGGTTTCTTATTCGGCCGGTATCTTATTGGAGGCTGAAGTTGGTTTCTTATTCGACAATTTCTTATTCACATCATTTTTACTTTTTGCTTTTATTTAAGGATTTTGAGGACACCTTATCAATAGGTGTGCGCTCGCGAGATTTCATGGGCGCGTGGCCGGCAGCGTAAGCACGATTTCCAAACGCTGCAGTGCCGAGGAGGAAGGGGGGGGCCAGATATTCTAATATGGGCGTTACTCCGGCCCTAAACAGGAGTGATATATTTGAATAAAAAGGGGGGCTGGGCTCCAGAGAGGGGCGTTACTGGGCTCAGTTGAACGATTGTAACGCCCCTCTGGGTTCCTTCAGCCCTCATTTGCATATTAGAAAAAAGGATTTTTAACGAAAACGACAAGGCACAGAAAAGAAAGAAAAGCAGGCATGGATTCAAGGTACTTTATTGCACATAACTGTGGGTTTTTGTTCAAAACCATAAATGCAAGTGACAGATTTCCTTTAAGGGGTTAAATTAATTCGGGCCAGGGATCTCTTACTGCCAACATATAGAGGGGGATGCCCCGCATCAGATAC
This sequence comes from Rhinella marina, assembly GCA_900303285.1. NCBI lineage: Eukaryota > Metazoa > Chordata > Amphibia > Anura > Bufonidae > Rhinella > Rhinella marina. The sequence goes on along the minus strand of ONZH01008044.1, from coordinate 12,913 downwards.
AGTGGAGATCAGCGTGGCCCGAACAGGTTCTGGGCATGAAAACTGGCATCAAAGTGGGCAAACAGGCACTTTTCACTGATTTGAATAAGTAACTGATGTTTTTAAAGGGTTAAATGAATTCGGGCCAGTGATCTCGCACTGCCAACATACAGAGGGTGATGCCCTGTATCAGATACAGTGGAGATCAGCCTGGCCCGAACAGGTTCTGGGCATGAAAACTGGCATCAAACTGGGCAGACTGATCTCAACTATATCTGATGCGGGGCATCACCCTCTGTATATTGGCAGTGCGAGATCTCTGGCCCGAATTCATTTAACCCCTTAAAAACATCAGTTACTTATTCAAATCAGTGAAAAGTGCCTGTCTGCCCACTTTGATGCCAGTTTTCATGCCCAGAACCTGTTCGGGCCATGCTGATCTCCACTGTATCTGATGCGAGGAATCACCCTCTGTATGATGGCAGTGCGAGATCACTAGCCCGAATTCATTTAACCCCTTAAAAACATCAGTTACTTATTCAAATCAGTGAAAAGTGCCTGTCTGCCCACTTTGATGCCAGTTTTCATGGCCTGAACCTGTTCGGGCCAGACTGATCTACACTGTATCTGATGCGGGGCATCACCCTCTGTATATTGGCAGTGTGAGATCTCTGCCCCGAATTCATTTAACCCCTTAAAAACATCAGTTACTTATGAAAATCAGTGAAAAGTTCCTGTCTGCCCACTTTGATGCCAGTTTTCATGCCCAGAACCATGATTTTTACGTTTTTTATGTTTTCTATGTATTTTATGTATGAATAAATTCTTTTTATGCATTTTCATAAAGGGTGAGTGCCTATCTATTTAAGTGTTTATCTATTATAGTTATCGTTTTTTTTGGGTATCCGAGATAGAGCACCCCCGTATCCAGATCATTTATTGAGTGCCACCAAACACTTAAGTTTTTGTCAATTCTTTTTACCCAAAATTGGTGCAGCACCATAAATGAATATGGATATATGGAACTGTATAGAAGATAAATTACGAACAGCGGAAAATTATATTTTTGATGGTAATATTAATGAAATTCAACCTATATCGGTTAAATCAAGTGCAGAAATATTTAGGAAATTAGAAACACTACTATATAGGCAATTGAAACAGAAGTGGGAAGTGAAATCCTTAAACCAATGTATAAGTAATGGAATAATTCCAAAGGGTTTATTGCTGACAAAGGAGCCAGCACAAGATATAAGGGATGAAGTGTTTGATGAGGAGTGGTATTCTTTCTTGAAAATACAATCTATTTCCCTGATGAAGTTGATTATAAAGAAAAGAACACAAATATATGAACAAGTAACAGAAGAAATCACTAATTTGAAAAAAACAATAGAAACATTACTCCAAGATGAGGAATTTAAAAAGTGGCAGACACGTATCTGTAAAGGTCTAAATGAGCTAGAAAAAGAAATTATATATAAAAAAACAAAAAAAATTAAATAATATCAATAAAAAAGATGATACTAATAATCACAGGGTGACATCACAACAGGAAGACACGCTAGAACACAAAGAAAAAGAAAAAGAAAAACACATGTATAAGAAAAAGAAAGAGGAAAAGCAGCACACTAGATTTAGAGAAAACACTTATAATATACCGGTTCATAACCGTTTTGAAGAATTATCTGAGGAAGTTTTTTTAGATCGAACCCCCCCACATTACAGAACGCGATCACACTATACACAGGGAGAGAGAGAAAATCAACAGAATTGGGATCACGGTTACAACTTGAGATACAGAGAAAGGGATCAAATGGGATATGCAAGGGGAAATCAACACGAGATACAAGAAACAAGGAGGGGACAAACACAGAGATATCAGAACTACAGATACCAAGGGGAAGCAAAAGAAAAATATGTAGAGGACAGGGGAAGAGAAGCCAACAGAATACACAAAAAAATAATGAAGTAAACAAGAATATAGATGTGATAGTTAATATAAGTAAACATACATTAACAGAAGCACAAAGAAGTTTACTTAATAAAGGCCTCAAATTTGCCCCAACTGCCCATCTTAACAAATTTGCAGTATATGTAGGTATAGAAAAGTTCATGAGGAAGTTATGTATAAAAAAATACTTTATAAAAAAACCATATGAAAGAATAATAATAAATACAGGACAGTATCAGCATTCAGAGCTGAAACCCAAATCAAAAATGTATCCTAAACAAATGATGGGTCAAGGATTAATAACATCTAGGAAGAATATAGAAATGGAAATTAGGAAAATGAAAAATTCCCAGTATAACTATAGTAATTTGACCAGAAGGGAAATGGAAGCACTAAAACAACTGGAAAAGATGGAGGAGATCACAATTCGTCCCGCGGACAAAGGAGGAGCAGTAGTAGTCCAAGATACTATATCTTATTTGGAAGAATGCAGGAAGCAATTAGAAGATATAAAAACATACAAAAAATTACCAAATGATCCGACAAAAGATTATCAACAAAGATTAATAGAACTATGTAAAAAGGGTTTGAATAAGGGTATTATATATGAGCAAGAATATAATTATCTAGTTAACACAGAATGTAAATTACCTCTATTCTATACAATCCCAAAAATCCATCAAAACCCCACTAAACCTCCAGGACGCCCGATAATATCAGGGATAGCATCAGTAACATCCAATTTATCCCAGTACGTAGATCAGTTATTGCAACCTGTAGTGAAAACTACCTTTTCATATATTAAAGATTCAACACAAATTATCAGTATGGTGGAAAATCTCCAATATAATCCAGGATGGATTCTGGGAACCCTAGATGTAACCTCCCTTTATACAGTGATCAATCATGACCAAGGTATAGAAGTGGTTAAAGAGATGTTGCAACTGGGGAATTTGATGGGAGAACAAATTGAATTTATTTTGGAGGCAATCAACTTTATACTTACCCACAATTATTTTTATTTTAATAAAAATTATTATTTACAGACAACTGGTACCGCCATGGGTACCAGATTCGCCCCCAGCTATGCCAATTTGTTCATGTCCAAGTGGGAGTTGGACAATGTGCAGGCATGGCTGGGGAGCGGTCTGGTATCCTGGCGACGCTTTATTGATGACATTTTTTTCATTTGGGATAAGGGAGAAGATGAGTTGGAAAGATTTCTTCAAATGGTTAACAAAAATGATAAAGGTTTAAGGTTTACCCCAAAGATAAGTAGGTCAAAAGTGGAGTTTTTGGATCTCTTGATATATGTCACAGACAACCGATTGATGTGTAAAACCTATCAAAAGGAGGTGGCAAGGAACAGTTATATACTCTTTACGAGTTGCCACCTCCCAAGATGGTTGACACATATTCCAGTAAATCAGTTCCGACGAATCAAAAGGAATTGTACCCTTGATTCAGAATTTCAGAAAGAGGCAACTAGAATGAAGGAGGAATTCATGAGTAAAAATTACACCCAAAGAGCCATAGAGAAATCTTTTGAGTTAGTGGAAAATATGGATAGGAAAGACTTTTTTGTATCGAGTGAAGAAGGTGTAGGGAAGAGTATAGAAAAACAGGAAGTAATAAGGTTGATACTCCCATTTAATGCCCAGTACAGGAGGGTAGAGAAAATTATTAAAAAGCACTGGTATCTGTTATTAAATGACAAATTAATAGGCGATATAGTTCCAAAAAATCCAGTTATTACATATACAAGATCAACACCAATTAGTTTAAAAGTAGCTAATACAGTTAAACAACCTAATAAAAATAAAAGCGGAAACAAAGAAGAAAAAATAGGATGGATAAATTTAAAAGGTTTTTATAAATGTGGAAAATGCAGTAATTGTAAAATTACATCTACTCATAGAAAAATTACTACGATAAGTTCTACAGTAAATCTTTATAAATGGGATATCCGAGAATTTCTTACCTGTAACACAGTAGGAGTGATATATGTGATCCAATGTCCCTGTGGGAAACAGTATGTGGGAAGGACGAAAAGGAGTCTAAGAGAGAGAATTGCAGAACATGTAAACAATATACGTAAAGGGTATGAGAAACATTCATTATCCAAACATTATAGTGAGTACCACAATAAAGATCCAAAAGGTATAATTTTTACAGCTATAGAAAAAATAAAACCACATTGGAGAGGGGGTAACTTTATTACACAAATGTCACGTGCAGAATCTAGAAGGATTTATGAGTTTGGTACATTGATCCCACAGGGATTGAATGCAGATCTAGAAATTTTTGTTTTTTTGTGAAGTATGGGAGGACGGCTGGTGATGATGGGACATCGGGGGAGCTTAATACGTACGGCTACCTGATCTCCCCTCCTGACCAGCCCTCCCCCTTATACAACAATAAAGTTCTCTCTTCTCTCTTTACTTCCTTACATGTATTATGTATACCAACTTATTCCCTGAATATAGGCATTTTACCTATATATTTTTGCCTTTCTACACCTTTCTCTAGTATATTCACTTTGTTTTGAAAATTATATGAGAAATAACAAGTAAAAATATAAATTGAAATATTACAGCATATAAATCCTTTAAAGGGAATATAAAGAAGGAAAAAACGCATTTGAATGAAAAAAACGCAAGATGGCGGTATAAACCGCAATAAAAACGTATCTGGTCAAAACATGTATATTATTCTTTTAGAAATATGTATGTATATTTTGGAATGACAATATATAAATTATAATATGATATTATCTAAGGGCAAGTTAATCTGAAGTCTCCTAAGTTTTTAAAGTAAGTTTTTAAAGTTTGTTCCCTGTAAGTTTGGAATCCTGTAATCCGTGTTTTGGGTACCGGGGAAGTATATAAACTGTGGAGAATTAAGGCAATTATGACTACTGAGGAAGGTGCAGGTGGCACCGAAACGCGTCTAGTCGTGGTATATTGTCTAAAGGATCCACATATCTACAGCCGGCTGTAAAGAAAGAATATTCATTTTCAGGAGGAGTGGGTTTATACCTGCGAAAAGAAAGAGGAACGTTGTATACCCGGAACCAACCCTCTTAGAACAAAGGGGAAGGTTAAAGATTGAACATCCGGGACACGCCGAGGGTAGCAGAGACGCCGCATACCGTGTGTCAACCGGAGAGTGGAAGTAAGTTGTTGGTACGGACTGAGATTAAACTCGTGGGGTAAGTGCACTACCCAAACCAACCTAGTGTAACAATACTAACACCTCAAGGTTGCGGCCAACATTATTAACTCTCTCCCGATACCTCCAATGTTAATTACCAATCAACAAAATAACGGTTCCTCAAGAAGTATATTTTAAATAAGCGTCTTTTTCTGGGACACTATTTTTATAAGGAAATCACATTATTTGGACTAACATTGCTCTAAATAAGAAGAGAAGAATATTGAATGTGGAGATAACGCTGTCTAGGAAGCTTACAAATTATATCTTACGTCTTTCTCTCCCAAAACGAGAGACATGGGATTAATACTCTAACAACCTAATACTATAACTACTAAGAAATTGATATGAAAGAAGTCCATTGGCATCATATGTGATTGAGTAATTCGGTTTATGATTTTTACGTTTTTTATGTTTTCTATGTATTTTATGTATGAATAAATTCTTTTTATGCATTTTCATAAAGGTGAGTGCCTATCTATTTAAGTGTTTATCTATTATAGTTATCGTTTTTTTTGGGTATCTGAGATAGAGCACCCCCGTATCCAGATCATTTATTGAGTGCCACCAAACACTTAAGTTCATGCCCAGAACCTGTTCGGTCCAGGCTGATATCCACTGTATCTGATGCGGGGCTTCAACCTCTGTATGTTGGCAGTGTGAGATCTCTGGCCCGAATTAATCTAACTCTTTAAAAACATCAGTTTAGGGGTGCAGTAAACGATTATTTTAGTAATCAAGTAATCTACCGATTAATCGAGTACTCTAATAAGAAATAGCTAATTAAAAGAACGTTTACCTTTCTAAGTCTAATTGAGCAGACCTCCCCCCCCATGCCATCAGTCCTATATGTCATTAGTTACCCCCAATGCCATCAGCTCCCCTGTGCCATTAGGCCCCTGTGCCTCCAGCTTGCCCCCCCAGTGCCACCAGGTGCCTCCAGTTTGCCCCCCAGTGCCACCAGGTGCCTCCTGCTTGCCTCCCAGTGCCTCCAGCTTGCCCCCAGTGCCACCAGCTTGTTCCCAAGTGCTTCCATGTGCCCCCCCCATTGTCATAAGATGCCACCAGCTTGCTCCCCAGTGCCATCAGCTTGCCCTCCAGTGCCATCAGCTTGCCCCCCAGTTCCACCATCTTGCCTCCCAGGGCCACCAGGTGCCTCCAGTTTGCCCCCCAGGGCCTCCAGCTTGCTCCCCAGTATGCCCCCAGTGCGCCTCCCAGTGCTTCCAGCTTGCGCCCCCAGTGCCACCAGGTGCTTCCAATTTGCCTCCCAGGGCCTCCAGCTTGCCCCCCAGTATCTCCAGCCTGCCCCTTGGTGCCTCCAGCCTGCCCCCCAGTGCCACCTGGTGCCTCCAGCCTGCCCCCCAGTGCCACCAGGTGCCTCCAGCCTGACCCCCAGTGCCACCAGGTGCCTCCAGCCTGACCCCCAGTGCCTCCAGTTTGACCCCCTCAGTGCCACCAGGTGCCTCCTGCTTGCCCCCAGTGCCTCCAGTTTGCCCCCCCTCAGTGCCACCAGCTTGCCCCCCCCTCAGTGCCTCCAGGTTCAGTCCTCCCCCACCATCAGTTCTCCCCTGCAGCAGTTAAGATGTAATACTTACATGTCCTGTAGAAGAGCCTCCGTACACGCCCCGGCTCTTCCATGGTCCCGCGCTGCACATTGTTCCTGACGTACACACTGCGTCATGACGCAGTGTGACGTCGGGTCAAAGTGCAGCACGGGACCATGGAAGAGCCGGGGCGTGTACGAAGGTGCTTCTATAGTTCATGTAAGTATAACCTGTTAACTGCTGCAGCCGGCGGAGACCACAGAGCGGAAGTAATTTTACTCCTGCTCTGTGGTCACGTGACACAAACGAATCCTCGATGCAGAAAATTTGCATCAAGGATTTTTCTGTGTCAAATTCATCGAGTACATCGATGAATCGTTTCAGCCCTACATCAGTTACTTATTCAAATCAGTGAAAAGTGCCTGTCTGCCCACTTTGATGCCAGTTTTCATGCCCAGAACCTGTTCGGGCCAGGCTGATCTCCACTGTATCTGATGCGGGGCTTCACCCTTTGTATGTTGGCAGCACGAGATCTCTGGTCCGAATTAATTTAACCCCTTAAAAACATCAGTTACTTATTCAAATCAGTGAAAAGTGCCTGTTTGCCCACTTTGATGCCAGTTTTCATGCCAAGAATCTGTTCGGGACAAGATTAACTCCACTGTTTTTGATGAAGGGCATCACCCTCTGTATGTTGGCAGTGTGAGATCACTGGCCCGAATTCATTTAACCCCTTAAAAACATCAGTTACTTATTCAACTCAGTGAAAAGTGCCTCTCTGCCCACTTTGATGCCAGTTTTCATGCCCAAAACCTGTTCGGGCCAGGCTGAATGCCAGTCTATCTGATGTAGGGCATCACCCTTTGTATGTTGGCAGTGCGAGATCTCTGGCCTGAACTCATTTAACCCCTTAAAAACATCAGTTACTTATTCAACTCAGTGAAAAGTGCCTGTCTGCCCACTTTGATGCCAGTTTTCATGCCCATAACCTGTTTGGGCCAGGCTGATCTTCACTGTATCTGATGTGGGGCTTCACCCTCTGTATGTTGGCAGTGCGAGATCTCTGGCCCAAATTCATTTAACCCCTTAAAAACATCAGTTACTTATTCAAATCAGTGAAAAGTGCCTGTCTGCCCACTTTGATGCCAGTTTTCATGCCCAAAACCTGTTCGGGCCAGGCTGAACGCCAGTCTATCTGATGCAGGGCATCGCCCTTTGTATGTTGGCAGTGCGAGATCACTGGCCCAAATTCATTTAACCCTTTAAAAACATCAGTTACTTATTCAACTCAGTGAAAAGTGCCTGTCTGCCCACTTTGATGCCATATTTCATGCCCAGAACCTGTTTGGGCCAGGCTGATCTCCACTGTATCTGATGTGGGGCTTTACCCTCTGTATGTTGGCAGTGCGAAATCTATGTCCTGAATTCATTTAACCCTTTAAAAACATCAGTTACTTATTCAACTCAGTGAAAAGTGCCTGTCTGCCGACTTTGATGCCAGTTTTCATGTCCAGAACCTGTTTGGGTCAGGCTGAACTCTAGTCTATCTGATGAAGGGAAACACCTTTTGTAAGTTGGCAGTGCGAGATCTCTGTCCCGAATTCATTAAACCCTTTAAAGGGTTTCTGTCACCAGTTTTTTCGGTATGAATCAGGCTGACATTAGAGATGTGCTAATGTCACCTGATTCCAAATATATATCTGTTTTATTTACTGGTGCCCCCATTTTTATATAAAATTAACTTTTATTTTATGCCAATAAGGCCTCTAGGTGCAAGGGGCGTTACCCCTGCTCCTAGAGGCTCTGTTGATTGACAGGACCAGGCAGAGAAGAAACACTCCATTCACCATAGCTTGCAAGGACCTTCAATGATGTCATGACCATGTGATCAGTCACATGGTTAGGATCACACAAACAGCCTGTCTCCTCCTAAACCATGTGACTGATCACATGGTCATGACAAGGTCCTTGCAAGCTATGGTGAATGGAGTGTTTCTTCTCTGCCTGGTCCTGTCAATCAACAGAGCCTCTAGGAGCAGGGGTAACGCCCCTTGCACCTAGAGGCCTTATTAGCATAAAATAAAAGTTCATTTTATATAAAAATGGGGGCACCAGTAAATAAAACAGATATATATTTGGAATCAGGTGACATTAGCACATCTCTAATGTCAGCCTGATTCATACCGAAAAAACTGGTGACAGAAACCCTTTATAAAAATCAGTTACTTATTCAACTCAGTGAAAAGTGCCTGTCTGCCGACTTTGATGCCAGTTTTCATGTCCAGAACCTGTTCGGGCCAGGCTGAACTCTAGTCTATCTGATGCAGGGCATCACCTTTTGTATGTTCGCAGTGCGAGATCTCTATCCCGAAATCATTTAACTCTTTAAAAACATCAGTTACGTATTCAACTCAGTGAAAAGTGCCTGTCTGCCCACTTTGATGCCAGTTTTCATGCCCAGAACCTGTTCGGGCCAGGCTGAACTCTAGTCTATCTGATGCAGGGCATCACCCTTTGTACGTTAGCAGTGAGAGATTTCTGGCCCAAATTAATTTAATTCCTTAAATCACACTTTCTTTGTGCCCACTTTGATGCCCATTTTGTGCCCATCTTTTGTTTTTTTTTTATGCTGCTTTCAACTGATTTATATTAAGCTCGGCTCACTGCAACTTTTTATTGCACTGTTGATAAGGTGTCCTCAAAATCCTTAAATAAAAACAAAAAATAAAAATGATGTGAATAAGAAACTGACGAATAAGAAACCAACTTCAGCCTCGAATAAGAAACTGGCCGAATAAGAAACCAACTTCAGCCTCGTCATACATAGACACAAATTCTGGCCCCTGCACAATATTTTAGCTAGGACTTACTGAACTCCAGCACTGCTCCTCTCTGCAGCCACAGGAAACTAGAGCTCTGCTCATCTGGCTCCTCCCCAAGAGTCTGGTCACATGGGCGATGATGTCAGCAGGGGTCCTTTAGCCCACTAGGAAATAGCATCTACCCTCCATTCTAGTCACTACACTGCTGTCAGCGCTTGACTTCTATGACAGGACTTGCAGTTCAGTCCCTAGTCTAAGGATTGGTCAAATAAACGTCAGGATCCCGAGGCTCCGCATCTGAAAAACCCAGTAACCACATACTTCAGCACACTGGCTGGTAGCCAAGGGGGTCGGGCCTGTGTTATCGCGAGATTTCCTTTAGTCCTGTTTTAGCTGTGATGGACGCGCTAAATTTGAGCGTTTGTTGCTGATAATATCGATTGCTAACAGTTCAACATGTCTCAAATACATCTGCTTGAAGAAATGAACGGATGGAATCAGGAGATGTGCCAGCGAGAGCTACCGGCAGCACTGCCTAAACTTTTTATATCCTGCATATCGTCATACACTGACGAAGGGTGCGTGCGTCTTCCTTTCCAGGTTATCTGCACTCACAGTAGGTCAAGTTGTTTGCCCACTTTGATGCCAGTTTTCATGCCCAGAACCTGTTCGGGTCAGGCTGAACTCTAGTCTATCTGATGCAGGGAATCACCTTTTGTATGTTGGCAGTGCGAGATCTCTGTCCCGAATTCATTAAACCCTTTAAAGGGTTTCTGTCACCAGTTTTTTCGGTATGAATCAGGCTGACATTAGAGATGTGCTAATGTCACCTGATTCCAAATATATATCTGTTTTATTTACTAGTGCCCCCATTTTTATATAAAATGAACTTTTATTTTATACTAATAAGGCCTCTAGGTGCAAGGGGCGTTACCCCTGCTCCTAGAGGCTCTGTTGATTGACAGGACCAGGCAGAGAAGAAAAACTGCATTCACCATAGCTTGCAAGGACCTTCAATGATGTCATGACCATGTGATCAGTCACATGGTTAGGATCACACAAACAGCCTGTCTCCTCCTAAACCATGTGACTGATCACATGGTCATGACATCATTGAAGGTCCTTGCAAGCTATGGACACAGCTTTCCTATTGTGCTATTAGGCGACCTTCACACACTGCGGATTTTGTTAGAGAATTTTCGGCTGCTGAGAATCAGTTCCATTGATCTGATTGAGGCCTATAGAAATCTGTCTGCTTGCCGCCCCATTGAAATGAATGGAACTAATTTTCAGTGTCAAAAAATTCCCCAACAAAACTCCCATTGTTCTTATAGCAGACCCGGTGTTACCGGAGTCCACCTGACCTATGATCTTCATCAGCTTTCCATCCTGAGAGGAGGCAGCGCAGGATTCTATACTAAGGCTTCATTCACACGTCTGTATTTTTCTTTTCCAGATTTTCGTTCAGTCTTTTACGGATCCGTGTTTCTGCAAAAAACCTTCCATTTTTACCAATTGTACATCCGCATCCATATAAAAAAAAAAACGGAAGGAGGAATATATGTTGGTTTGGTATTTCTTTCTATATCCTGGAAACAGATCCGCAATTGCGGATGATATGCGGATGACATATTGATGCGTTCCACATATCGTCCGCATTTTTTGCGGACCCATTTTTTTTATTTTTCCGTTCATATAGCTGTATGAGGGCTTCTTTTTGTGGGGTAAGTTGTGCTTTCTAATTGTACTATTTAATATTGCATAAAATACAGTGGAGAGCTGAAAAAAAATTCCAAATGGGGAGAAATTGGAAAAACGCAATTCCTCAACTGTTTTATGGGTTTTGTTTTTACGGTGCTCCTTCTCTATGCAGTAAAACTGATGTATTACTTTTATTCTCCAGGTCAGTACGATTATGGCTATACCACATACATATAGTTTTTCTTGGGCAGCAATGCTCATATGTTATTTTTTAATATTGGTGAAAGGGGGGGGGGGGTCATTTGAATTTTTATATTTTTTTCCATAGGGAACTATAACAAGCGATCATCGTATTGCTTCTGTCATAGACTGCAGGGCATTAGCAACCAGAGTCAGAAAAATACTATGCTCCTACGGGGCCACAGACAGAGGTTCCATAGAAACTAATGTGCAGCAGACTCGTATCATTGAGGAATAAAGAGACTGCCGCACACATGCTCTAGCTCGCTGAGGGAACACACGGAAGCACACGCATCCAGATTTTTGAACCTCCAGATGCTGTGGTCAAGTGTGACCACAGCATCTGAGGGGTTAGAAGTCAACGACTGGCATTACCACTGGTCACAGACATTAGGCCGGGTGTCTGCTGTGTAAAACAGCCAGTACCCAGTTGCTATAATGCCCGCTCCAAAGCAGGGACTATTGATGGGGCCTATTTTCAGTTTTACATTTTTCCTCCCCACGTTCCAATAGCCAAACCTTTTTTTAATTCTCCGTTCACATAGCTACACGAGGGCTTATTTTTTGAGGGACAAGATGCTTTTTAATGCCATCATTTAATTTACCATGTCTTGTATTAGAAAAAAAATTCTTTGTGTGCCAAAATTGAGGGGAAAAAAATTCCACCATGGTTTTTGGGGTTTTGACAATCACAGCGTTCCCTATGCACTAAAAAATGACCTGATCAATATGAATACTGCGATTCCAAACTTGAATTGTTTTTTTGTTTTGTTTTACTACTTTAAAAAAAAAAAATAAAAACCTTTGGGAAAATCAAAATTTTCTATCGCTATATTCTAACAGCCATAACTTTTTTTATATTTTGGTCCACAGAGATGTATGAGGGCTTGTTTTTTGTGTAACGAACTGTAGTTGTTATTGGTACTATTTTTGTGGTATATACGACTTTTTGATCACAGTTATTCAATTTCTTGGGGCACAAGATGACAAAAAAAAGGCTCCTGTGTTTTTCTTTTTTCTTTTCCGTTAAGGAGTTCACCACACAGTAATTTTTAGAAAATATTTTAATAGTTCATACGTTTTCAGACATGGTGATACCCAATATGTTCATTCTTTTATTGTTTATATATTTTTATATGTACAATTCGGAAAGGGGGGGCTATTTAAACTTTGAATATATTGTTTTTTTTACTATTAGGGCTTGTTCACATGACCGTATGTATTTTGCGGTCCGCAAAAAATACTGACGACGTCTGTGTGCATTCTGTATTTTGCAGAACTGGACATCTGGCACATAATAGAACAGTCCTATCCTTGTCCATAATGCGGACAATAATAGGACATGTTCTATTTTTTTGCGGAACAGAAATACGGAAACGGAATGCACATGGAGTAACTTCTGTTTTTTTTGCGGACCCATTGACATGAATGGTTCTGCATACAGTCCGCAAAAAAAACGGAAT
>ONZH01008043.1:0-88577 GCA_900303285.1 Rhinella marina | reverse complement strand
ATGATGGGGGTCTGAAAAGGGCTGATCTAAGGTCTGATGGGGGTCTGACATGGAGGGCTGATATGGGGTCTGATGTGATGTCTTGATATTTATGGGGGGTCTGATATGAGGTCTGATGAAAAATATTTTTTTTCTTATTTTCCTACTTTAAAATCTGGGTTGCGTCTTATCATCAGGTGCGTCTTATAAAGCGAAAAATACGGTAATTTTTTAAAAATTTTTTACACTGTGTTATTACACAGATTCCCGCGATCAGCTATGAACGCAGTATCTGTGGGGTACAATGACGGGGAGCAGCGAAGCAGCCGGAAACTAATTTTAGAATACGTCGCTCAACTCTAGAGGACACGTACTGTACACGTCCGTGAATCTCTGGAGAAACGTGCAAGGGACACACCCTACAAGTATTGCAAACATTCCACGTTGCTTTTGTCTGCTTTGTGTGCTCACTTAATTCTTTGCATCTTGTCGGTTTACAGCTATTCATTTAGATTGTATGGGAACCTCCTCAGGATCCGGCTACACGTCTGTCACCATGGGTGCACCTAGCCTTTCTGCTGCCTGAGGTGAAACCTGAAGCAGCGCCCCCGCCCCTTCCCCAATGCCAATTTCTTAACCTAACCCCTTCCTTTCAACCCATGACCCTTTACCCCTCCCCTCTCTGGTGCTGCCTGAGGCGATCGCATCACCTGGCCTCATTGGTGGTGAACCGTTGCCCGTTGCGCCCAAAGATCGCAGTGGGATCGCAGTGTAGCAGTGCTAGCAGAGAAATAAGGTCAGAGTGAGACTCGCACACGTGTCACGACCGCAGCACAAGAATCTGAAAAAATCCAGCAGTGTTGGATTTTGTGCGATTCTGGGGTCTCGGTTGCAGGAAACGTGTGAGTCTCGGGGTGACCCCATTCACTTCTATGTTAGTACCGCTACACTGCAATCCTTGGGCGCAACAGATGTGTAGCCGGACCCTTACTCTTGTAATCCTTGAAGCCACTGGGAAAAAAAGTACTATTTATACTTTGCGGTGCATGGCAGCACCAGTAAAAACTACAGCTGAGCCTGCAAAAAAGAATAAAAAAAGCCTTCCTATAATTATGTCAAAATAAAAAGTTATGGCTGTTTAAAGAGGACCTCTCACCTCTCCTGACATGCCTGTTTTAATAGCCTCATGCATTCCTCATGTAATAACAATTCTGGAGCATCTATTCTTATGTCTGTATGTTGTGCCATTCCTTCATTATCCCTACTAGAAGTTATGAATGAATTGCTAGCAGTCTGCAGTAAGGGTACAGAGGGGAGGTAACCAGTTGGGGGTGTGTACCTGCGCAGTCTCCCTATATCCAATCAGTGTTGTCATGTTCAGACTGTGCAGGGACACACCCCTAACTGGTTACCTCCCCTCTGTACCCTTACTGCAGACTGCTAGCAATTCATTCATAACTTCTAGTAGAAATAATAAAGGAATGGCACAACATAGAGACATAAGAATAGATGCTCCAGAATTGTTATTACATGGGGAATGCATGAAGCTATTAAAACAGGCATGTCAGGAGAGGTGAGAGGTCCTCTTTAAGGTTGCTTTCCCATTATTGTTAGCAGGATCCGGTAGCATGCTGAAGTTTTTGTCCGACTGCCTCTCGGTATATAGTGAAGGGGGCTGGAGTGGACTTCCAGTGGCACGGTGGGCTTGCGTTAGTATGGATCTGGCAGGCTGTTCCTCTACCGCAACAGCCTGCTGGACCCTGCAAATGCTAGGAGCCTTAAGGGGTTCTCCGGGAATTAAGAAAATAAAAATACTTCAATATTACTTTATCATAAATATATTCCCAAATACCTTTCATTAGTTATAATGGCTTCCTTTTCTCTGGGGAGCAATCATTAGGAGAAATAAAATGGCTGCCGTCCTATTAGTACACACAAAACCTGTCCTAATCACACAGCAGGATAAGTTACTTCACAACACTGAGGTAAAGAGCTGCCTCATCCTCCTCTCTGCTCTGCTTGTCAGGGATTATGTTCCTGAATACAGTTAAATATGATCTTCAACTAGATCTTCAATGCAGACTGCTGTCAATTAATTCATAAACTTCTAGCAGGAATAATAGAGGTACAGAGAAAGATGTTCCAGAATTGTTATTACATGGGGAATGCTACCATGCAACAGTTAAATACTGTACCGCCATATCATGACTAATTAATACTGCCAGAGTGTCAACAGGTTTTCTGAACAAGTCACAATTCTAATAGCCAGAGGCTCTCCTTCCAAAAATGTGAGGCGTAAGTCGCAAAACCTGATGTGCACATTACATGGTCCTCTCCCACAGGAGGGATCTATCGTCTGTGTAACGTCCGCTCCAATATATGTGCCTGACACAGAGACTGGTGGTAAAGCAAGGGTGAATGGAGGTATTAGGGATGAGCGAACTTTTGAAAAGTTCGGTTCGGTTCGGCGAATTTTCTTGAAGTTCGGATTCGTACGAACCGAACCTAAAACGAACCTTGCTATAACGGCTGAATAATTGCTGCAACAATAATGGGAGTCTGGTAGGGTATAGTTTCGTTTACTTGCAGTTGCTATTACAATGAAAAGAGAAGAAAAAATCAAAGTGACTTCAACAACGGCGACGCAAAATATACGCATATTTGAGAATTTAAACTAATGCGTACGCTAATGCGAACATTCATAATAAAGTAACGAACATACAGTGTAGTGTTGTCAAAGGTGCGCTATTTAACTGAATATGTACGCATTAGCGTACTCATACACTGCGTCTGCGAACATTCCTACTCAAGTAACGAACATACAGTGTAGCGTTGTCAATTGTTCGCTACTTAAGTGAATTTGTACGCATTAGCGTACATTCTCAATGAATATGCGTATATTTTGCGTCGCCGTTATTTTAACCAGATTCGTTACGAACTTGATCAAAATTCGGTTCGGTTCGCTCATCCCTAGGAGGTATATAGCGCATTAACACCGCAGCGACCCACGTCCTGCCGCGGTGTATCATTCATGTGGATGGGACTGAGCTGTAATACCAGGCACAGCCACTACCAAAAGTGTGGCGCTATTAGCTGATTGGCTGGGGCTCCTGCAGTCCTCCAATGCTGTCATATTCACGGCCTGTCCTGCATTCCCCGATAACCCCTTTAAGATGTTTTTGACTTTTACTTTCATTAAAACACTTTCGCTAGGCCCCGCCCCTCAGTGCACTGACATGCTCATTTGCATAAGGCAGGTATCATGTATTCCTGACACAATAGGGTTAATCCTGCTTCTAATGCCTTGCAGTACGTATGTTCCTCTGGTCTACGACCTAACAGGGCAGTTTTCTACTGGTATATGCAATATTTTTGCAGAGGACAAAGAAAATTTTGTGATGCCGAGCTCCAAATCCCCCACAGAGCCATAGAGATAGGTGAGAAAATGCAACAGACACACAGGTCCAGGACTTCTAACAGTCAAATATCTTGAAGAATCGATGCAGAAAGCATCCTAGAACAATGGAACGTTTCCATAGAATGACATTTATTAGCTGAAAGTGGAAAATCTCTCCCCCTTCTATCACAAGGATTGCAGGGATCCCTTTAAAACTCCCCTTAAGGGAGGGAGGATGCATGCTTTCTCACCTGCCGGTTGAGCAGAGCCAGGTCGTTCAGAGTCCTCGGAGTGGATGTAGCAGAGAGTTAATGAAGTCTGTTGTACGAGGAAACAGCGACGGGAGGAGGGATTTCATAGTTACAGGAAAACAAAACCGAAACTCCTGCACCTCGGGGAAAAGAAACTCTGCCTAAGGCCCCATTCACACGTCCGTTTAAAACATCCGCAATCTATCCGCATCCGTTCCACAATTGCGGACGGTTTTTGCGGATATTTTGGATCCATTCATTTCAATGGGTCCTGATAATCTGCAGACATTGCACCATATGTTGTCCGCATCCGTTAATCTGTTCCGTTCCGTTTTGCGGATCCGCAATCAGAAATCCTCCTGTCCTACTTTTCCTCCTGTTTTGCGGTCCGTAGCACAATGAAAGTCTATGGGACGTCCGTGAATGCGGAAGACATGCGGAAAGCCATGCGCATGTCATCCGTATTTGCGGACTCCGTTCCAGGAGGGGTGAAAAAAAAAGATGTTATTCATCCTTCCGTTTTTTGCGGATCCGCAAAAAACGGATGACATATGGATACATCCTTTCCATTTTTTACGGAAAGACGGAAAGGATGTCCTGGAAAAACGGAGTTTTTTGCGGAAAAACGGATCCGCAAAAAACTGACCGTTTTCCAGGATGTGCACAAATACGGACGTGTGAATGAAGCCTAAAGGTGGAACTGTGTGATGGGGATGACGTCTGTGATACGCAGAATATACGTAGTGTATATGACGGTATTCTAAGAGATGAGACGCATATAGCGGTGAATGTTACAATAACCATCATTATTCTTATATCGTTGTCATAAGACAACGACATATAAAGTTACGTATTTTTGGTCCGTGTCCATCTTTTTTTTTTTTTTGCGGACCTTATATGGAACCATTCATTTCAATGATGACGCAAAACAGACGGAAATGACTCCGCGTGCATTCCGTGTCCGTACGTCCGCAAGTCCGTTCCAGCAAAAAACAGAACATGTCCTATTCAAGGACAAGCATTGTTACAATGGATCCGCAAAAAAAAAAAACGGATCCATGTTTTGAAGACCGCAAAATACCTATGGCCGTGTGCATGAGCCCTTACAGAGTTAAAAATCAACCGACAATCAGAAGCAGACTCCGCCCCCTGCCGCGTAGGTCACAATTCACAAGGCGACGAAAGGAATAAAAGCAAAGACACCAGATGAGAGGCAGTCAGGTCAGGAAAAGTGGGTTATTAACCCTTTAAGGGCTCATGCACACATCCTTAAAAAACGGATCCGCAAAAAATACGGATTACATCTGTGTACATTCCGTATTTCGCAGAACGGAACAGCTGACCCCTATAGAACAGTCCTATCCTTGTCCGTAATGCGGACAATAATAGGACATGTTCTTTTTTTTTTGCCGAACGGAAATACGGAAACGGAATGCACATGGAGTAACTTCCTTTTTTTTTGCGGACGCATGGAAATGAATGGTTTCGCATACGTTCCGCAAAAAAACCCCGGAATGGACGCAGAAAGAAAATAAGTTTGTGTGCATGAGCCCTAACTCATAATTACATACAGCTACGTGATCAACGTCAAGCGCTCGTATGGAGACGGCAAACAGGAGGAGCTTGCGCTATACAAGCTGTATAATACCGCAGATGCCGCATGTAGTAATCAGGATCTGCAGCGACACCGATCCCAGGCATTTAACATCTTAGACGCTGCTGTGAAAAAAGAGACTGTGGCATCTGTAGGGTAAGGGTGCACTCACACGACCATATATATTTTGCGCTCCGCAAAATGCGGATCTGCAAAGAATACGGATGATGTCCATGTTACATCTTTTTTTTTTTACGGATCCATTGTAATACTGTCTATCTAGTCCGCAAAACAGACAAGAATATCTGGTCATATGGACATATGGAAACGGAATGCGCACAGAGTCATTTACGTTTTTTTGCGCGAACAAACCCCCCAAAATCAGTAGTATCAGACCGCAATCTCACTCTAATTACAGATGTTCTATCTTTTTCGCAGAGCAGCTTCACGGACATACAGGACGCGGTGTGTTGTCCGCATTTTTTGTGGACCCATTGAAATGAATGGGTCCACACCCAATCCGTAAAAATGGAGATCAGATGCGGACTGGAAATACAGTTGTGTGAATGAGTCCGTAGACAGAGGGAGTGGGCTGTCTTGTCCATGGTCCAGTTCTGCTACCTCTCTCCACTTCCATGTGGGCTGGTTGCCGTTCTAGCGTGTCCATGTGTTCTTGCCACGGGTGCTTGATCTTGATCTGATTGTGCGAATACGTGGAATCTGATTTCAGCTCCTTTCTCTATTCGCGTTGTACTGTGCAGGTTTAATATTCTCACAAATCCCGTTTTCAGCGGGTACTGGCTGCAGTGGGGGAGTGTGGGGTCTTTTTATGTTCTCTTCTGATTTGGGCCTTGGTAGAGAGGGGATCCTGATCCTCTGTGTTCTGATTTCTAGTCCGTCCCTTGAAAGGGGGATTCGGGGGTCTTGAAGGGGGAGGTACAGTCACAGTGCGGTTCACTGACTGCCTGAACTCTTGCTTACTGGCTTTGATTGACGTTTTTTTTTTTTTGTGTGTGCTGGCTGCGGCCTTCGGTGGTGTGTGCACACTGTGCCCTGTGGATTGTGCTCTCTGTGTCTATGCAGGGTTAACAGACTTCTGTCATCAGAAATATTTCTACTAAACCGGCTGACGTTAGACTAATATAAGCTGAATCTAACAATGTACGGAGGCCATGGAGGTCATGACTAGCCCTAGCATCCAGCAAGGCAGGGGTCATGTCTGGGTCACATATTCTAGTCGAAACATATGGGGTCATTTATCAAACTGGTGTGAAGCAGAATAGGCTTAGTTGCCCATAGCAACCAATCAGATTCTTCCTTTCATTTTCCAAAGGAGCTGTCAAAAATGAAAGGAGGAATCTGATTGGTTGCTATGGGCAACTAATCCAGTTCTACTTTACACCAGTTTGATAAATAAACCTAATCGTTTTGATTTCTCTCTCCTTATTGGTCAGCCCCCTTTGGAGGGGAAGGGCGAGACTTCGTTGAATAACTTAGGTAATTGATTATTACAGTGAAAAACTGCTTCAAAACTTGAAACCGTACTCTGCTTCAAGTAGCCAAGTACGGTTCCAAAGTGTTTCACTGTAATAATCAATTACCAAAGTTATTCGACTAAGTCTCGCGTGATTTCGCTCAACACTAACAGCTTTATTTTGGTGTAATAGTGTTTTGTTTTTACTTTATTTAAAAATTTATTTTTATTTGTATTTCATTTTTGCCCCCCCATTTCATTGGTGGTGTCAGTGGGAATGAAGTGCTGAATGCACAGAGATACCAGAAAGGAGGATCCAGCGCCGTCACAGCAATCTCCTCCTCTTCAGATAGATGCATCTTTTCTTCACTACACCAGTGCCGTATAGTGAATAGCATAGCGCAGGCGTGAGATTTTACCTGAACAAGCAGGATGATGTAAATGCTGCCTGGCGCTGTCAATCAAGACAATCAGGGCGGGGCCAAAGGATGGAGAACGAAGCCTCTAGGAGTAGGGGCAACACCCCCATTGCTCCTAGGGTCTCATTTGCATAAAACAAAAGTTGCTTTTTCTCAGTAACGGAGGCACCAAGATGGGACTAAGGCCCCATTCACACGACCGTATGAATGGGGCCCTATCTATTCCTCAATATTGCGGAATAGATGCGGCCCCATTCACCTCTATTGGAGTGCACAGCCACGGCACAGAGCCAGCTCCGTGCCGCGGCTCCACATAAAAAGATAAAACATGTCCTATGCCGGACAAGTATAGGCATTTTGAATGGGACACCCGGCCGTGCGCTGCGGAATACACACCAGGTGGCAGCCGAAGTATTGTGGGTCCGCATTATTGCGCAATAATACGGCCGTCTGAATGGGTCCGAAACACTGTTAGATTCAGCCGACATTAGTACATGTCTAATGTCAGCCAGTTTAGTACCCATATATCTGATGACAGAAGCCCTTTAATGTTTCTCTGATCTGTGTATCTGAATATCAGGTGGTCAGGTGTTTTAAGCACCTGTCTGTTGCTGGAGCTGTGTGTCGGAGATCAGTCTGTCTCCCGGAATGCTGTGTCGGGTGCTTGCTTTTTCTGACCAGTGTATTTGTGATTCTTCTCTGACTTGTGTGGTCAGCCTGATTATTCACTAGTATTGCTGTCTCTATGTCCTGGTCTGCCTATGAACCCCATACTTCCTGTAGCCTGATCCGCATGGGTTCCAGGTATTGTTGCTGTGTCTCTATGTCCTGGTCGGCCTATGAACACCATGCTTTCTATATCCTGGTCCACATGGGTTCCTGGCAGTATTGCTATGTCTTTATGTCCTGGCGTGCCTATGAACACCATGCTTCCTATATCCTGATCCGCATGGGTTCCAGGCATTGTTGCTGTGTCTCTATGTCCTGGTCGGCCTATGAACACCATACTTTCTATATCCTGGTCCACATGGGTTCCTGGCAATATTGTTATGTCTCCATGTTTGTAATGTCTCTGTTTATGTCCTGGTCTGTGTATGACCACCATGCTCCCTGTATCCTGATCCGCATGGGTTCTAGGCAGTATTGCTATGTCTCTATTTTCTGGTTTGCCTATGAACACCATACTTCCTGTATCCTGGTCCACATGGGTTCCTGGCAATGTTATGTCTCCATGCTTGTAATGTCTCTGTTTATGTCCTGGTCTGTGTATGACCACCATGCTCCCTGTATCCTGATCCGCATGGGTTCCAGGCAGTATTGCTATGTCTCTATGTCCTGGTCTGCCTATGAACACCATACTTCCTGTATCCTGATCCACATGGGTTCCAGGCATTGTTGCTGTGTCTCTATGTCCTGGTCGGCCTATGAACACCATGCTTCCTATATCCTGATCCACATGGGTTTCAGGAAGTATTGCTATGTCTTTATGTCCTGGCCTGCCTATGAACACCATGCTTCCTATATCCTGATCTGCATGGGTTCCTGGCGATGTTGTTGTGTCTCCATGTTTGTAATGTGTCTGTTTATGTCCTGGTCTGACAGTGAGCGCCATGTTCCTTATATCCTAATCTGCACAGTTTCCTGGCTATGTGTCTATGCTATGTGTCTATGCTCTGTCTTGCCTGTTGTCTGAGAGGTTCTGGTTCCTGTTATTCTGTCTGAACACTGTCCTAGGATTGTATGTCTGTTTGGGTTCCTTTTCTGCCAGTTTGCTCCACGTTTTGCAATATGCCTGGACTGCTGGTGTTTTGCACCAGCGTCTGTTTCCTTGCAGATCGGCTTCCAAGTGTACTATCCCAGGAGTTGTGGGCCCGGTTGCCCCCTGCAGCAAAGTCCAGATCCCTGTTTAGAGGTCAAAGTGTGAAAACCAGGAGACTACGGAATAATGTCCTTAGAGTTTGTTCCAAAGTCAAACCGGTCACTTGCCACAATGGTTCCTCTTCTGACACTGATCCGCCTGATCCATAACAGCTTGCACAACTGTGAACCCTGCTGTTCTTTTCCTGTTAATTTTGATTATGTTTGTGTCTAGTACATTTGTTTAATAAAGCGTTTGTTTTGGCTTTTTCTGTATCGGGCAGTCGTGTCTGCATACACTTGGGATATGTTCAGGGGTTCTCCTAACCCCTAAACATGACAACCAGACCTTCCAACCACCAAAAGCGACCAATCTACTAGTGATGAGTCAACAGTTACTGCTCCATGCACTCTGCTATGTGATCAGCTCTTTACCAGAAGTCTTTGAGCTATCTCCTATCTCCTATCACCTCCTATCACCTATGAGAAAATGCCAGAGGCCTACAGAAGACCTTTCAGAAAATCATTACTCTGAAGTTCAAGATTCCGCCACAGGAGGTCAGCAGAGGACCATCCATGGAGTTCCTGCATCAAGAGTCCAGAATGTGACAAGCCAGAGACAGACGACTCCAGCGTCTGGGCCCACTGCGAAAAACCAGAGGAAGACTGGTGGGTCCAGACCTCCAAAGCAGGAGGGCAAGGGGAATGGCAATGGCCAGGGGCCGCCAATGTAACAGGATGCACTCATACACGCACTCTCCACATATATGCGCTCACCATATACATAGACATACTCATACAAGCACTCTCTACATACAAGGACGCACTCATACACAGTCACCACATACATGGACGCACTCATACACACACTCTCCACATACATGGATACATAAATACACACAGTCACCACATACATGGACGCACACATATATAGACACCCAGCTTTCCTGCTGTGCCTCTCCCCATACTCTAATGCCTCTGCACTTGTGCCATGCAGGATAGCAGGGAAGCTGGATGACATCTCATGATGTAATGTCACCAAGCTTTCCTACTGTACTGCATGTCACATGAAATCCTACTGATGTCCAGCATGCCCGGCATGGAAGGTTTAGGCTGCAAGAATCGCAAGTATGAAAGGGGCGGGGCTATGATAGCTCCGCCCGAATCTGACCGTCCTGATGCTGGGGAGAGGCGGAGCAATGTCACTGATGTCAGGTCAGTGTCAGTGGTGAAAGTACAGGACTCTGGACCTGGTGCAGGGGAAGTCAGCTGCTCTGACAGGGTCCCGGTTTGACCAAGTACAGTGACTGCTCCCGGGCCCCTTCTGAGCCCCGTCTGGAAGCAGCTGCTTCCCTGGTAGCTACATGATGCTACAATGATGCTACATGCATGATGCTACAATTTAGGTTGCGTTTCCTGCCTTTGATGTAGTGACCATACCAGTCCCAAGGGGAGGCAAAAGGGGTGAACAAGGAGTTTCTCTCCCACCACGCCATCATGTGAGTTTTAGTTATGGAGGGAGAGAACATAATGGCCATAGACGTGCCGAGACCTAGAAACAGAACTGATCATTGAACATGAAAAAAATGCGCTTGTGTTGTAGTTGTGTAGAATAGTCACTATGACAAAAACCACTGTAATATTTAGTGGCACTCTGCTTCAGGCTGTCATAGGGTTCCCACCCCGTGTCAATGAATCAGAATAATAACAGCCACTTTGTTTTGGAATTATAGGTTTCTTTTTATTTTCGGCAACAACCGTGTAAACGTTTTCGGCCTATCCAGGCCTTCATCAGACACTGTAACAGCCATAAAATATACATAATCAAAATGATGTACAGTACATTCAAAAGAAGGCTGATAACATGTATTCCAATCAGTAATATCCAAAAAGAAAGTAACAAAAATACAAAAGTCATTCAACAAATAAATGTAAATGTATATTTCCCATAAGGGTCACCATATATATTTTCATAGCCCAAAAAGAAACATAAGTACCAAATCATCATATAAGAATCCAATATTTGGCTGAAAAATGAGCTTGGGTATATAGCCAAACAAATATAAACTTATAAACTTGTATACGAGCTTGGTTCATTACTCATGAGCAAAGTAAGGAGACAACATCATTCTATGAGCTGTAAGTCACAGGACACCAATGTGGACAATATCTGTAAGCAGGTTAAGTAGTATATACCATATATTGTGTATCCACTAAGTAGCTTCGATAGTTTAGAACATGTGGTATAGAGGCCATCTAAGTCAAGACTCACCTTTGCCGCAGTTCTTGTAGAGGAAAAGAGGATATGGGCGCTGTAGGTAAGTAATAAGTATAAGAGGAAGGTGCCACATGTAGTTTGGGGGAGAAACCATACAGAGAATTAAAGACAGGGTTTGCAAACACAAGTCTACAATAAGAAAGGAGAATCTCTTATTGCCAGTTCCCGCACACTTTCACGCAGCCAAGCATAGAATCTCACAGCTCAGATTTCAGGTCATAGAGCAGGTTCCTCCACCGCGTCGGGGTGGGGACCGAATAAGGGAACTTAGACGACGTGAGGCATTCTGGATCCATAACCTTCAAACACTTGTACCAAAAATTATGAATATATTAACATGTTTTACTTGAAATTGATGCCGATTTCTCTCCCCCCCCCCCCTCCCTTCTTGTATTACAGGTCAACTGACCCTAACAGGACTCGCCACTTTGCCGCACTATTGTATCCTCATGTCATCTTATATTCTCATCAATGCCTCTTTTTTGTTATCTCTTTTGATCATTTACTTTTCTATCTTGTCTGCCTCATGTGCGATCGTGTGACCCTCAGTTAATCATGTGACCAGAAGTTACGGTGCACCGTGGAACGCATCTTCATTTTCTATTTCTGTTCCTTTCTTTCCCCCTTTTCTTTTTCCTCCAGTCTTATGTTTTTAGCGTCAGTCTGTTTATCTATGTACTACCTTTTGCCTATCTCCTCGGATGACGCTGGCCTTCTTGCTAGTTCCATATGGAGGATGCGTTCCACGACCCGCTAACTTCCGGCCGGCGGAATGCATCACTCGTCACTTCCGGTGCGCGCGCTCACAGTGCGCACCCGTTCTGACTATAAGAGGAGACGCCACCACAACTACATGTGGCGCCTTCCTCTTATACTTATTACTTACCTACAGCGCCCATATCCTCTTTTCCTCTACAAGAACTGCGGCAAAGGTGAGTCTTGACTTAGATGGCCTCTATACCACATGTTCTAAACTATCGAAGCTACTTAGTGGATACACAATATATGGTATATACTACTTAACCTGCTTACAGATATTGTCCACATTGGTGTCCTGTGACTTACAGCTCATAGAATGATGTTGTCTCCTTACTTTGCTCATGAGTAATGAACCAAGCTCGTATACAAGTTTATAAGTTTATATTTGTTTGGCTATATACCCAAGCTCATTTTTTAGCCAAATATTGGATTCTTATATGATGATTTGGTACTTATGTTTCTTTTTGGGCTATGAAAATATATATGGTGACCCTTATGGGAAATATACATTTACATTTATTTGTTGAATGACTTTTGTATTTTTGTTACTTTCTTTTTGGATATTACTGATTGGAAAACATGTTATCAGCCTTCTTTTGAATGTACTGTACATCATTTTGATTATGTATATTTTATGGCTGTTACAGTGTCTGATGAAGGCCTGGATAGGCCGAAAACGTTTACACGGTTCTTGCCGAAAATAAAAAGAAACGTATAATTCCAAAACAAAGTGGCTGTTATTATTCTGATTCAAAAACCACTGTAAGGCAACTGTCGCAAGGTGGTGAGAGGTCACTGTATATAATGAGAGGACATCAGCCGTGACGCAACAAAAGCCAGAATACCACCGCTTCTTCTGCATAGCCACAAGAACAGACTTAGGCCCCTTTAAATATTCTACAGTTTTCAAACCAGCCCCTGGATCTGAATACTTTTGTAAGTGCATGTAATTAAAAATTCTGTATAGCTACTGAGTTATTCAGTATAATGTATTTGTATAGTGCCACTCCATTTCTTATTTCTTTGACCTGCTCACTGAGAAGGCCGCACATGCTCAGTTTCATCTTTCAACTGCCTCCTGAGCTGTGAT
Source organism: Rhinella marina (assembly GCA_900303285.1). Lineage (NCBI taxonomy): Eukaryota > Metazoa > Chordata > Amphibia > Anura > Bufonidae > Rhinella > Rhinella marina. Next base: position 75,479 of record ONZH01008043.1, on the reverse strand, counting down.
AGGGAGAGCTGAGACACGCCCCCTGAGCTGTGATAGGGAGAGCTGAGACATGCCTCCTGAGCAGTGATAGGAAGAGCTGAGACACGCCCCCTGAGCTGTGATAGGGAGAGCTGAGACACGCCCCCTGAGCTGTGATAGGGAGAGCTGAAACATGCCTCCTGAGCAGTGATAGGAAGAGCTTAGACACGCCCCCTGAGCTGCAGCAGAAAAGACACTCCCCTTGAGTTGTCAGCTTAATATAAATCTAGCAAAGCAATTAATGTGGAGATCTCTGGATCCATGTGAGGTACAGGGCTGGTTCTAGCTTTGTTAGAAAGAGGTTGTCATGTACTATATGATGTCTGATTTTCATTTTTTACATTATTCATGGGAGAACCCCTTTAACATTTCTGTGATTACATCTTTAACGTGAAGTGTGACGACCGAACCACAGGGGTGTATATGTGAATGTATAGTGTTGTCACAGTGATGGTGAGCCAATGGATGCAATTCTACTCACAGTTTGAAGCTGCTGCTCCCTGGGTCAGTGTGCAAAGATGAGCAAGGTGACACCAATTCCTTCAGGGCAGTCTCTGATTTCAGGGGCTCTGCCAGATGTTGGTTCGAGGTGCCCTTGGTGGTAGAAGATTAGGTTGTCGGTTGGTGGGGTCCCTGTAATATCTGTGATGCCAGCACCGTGCGGTGCAAATAGGAGAACGGCGGAAAAGATGAAGAGACACGTAGGTTGCAAAAACAGTAAAAACTTTACTGAAGATAGGTCCGCCTTGAGGTGAAGGTTGTTCATACAGACAGGCTTACAAAAAGTTGATGCTGTAGGATTCCGGAGTAGGCTGGGTAAGAGATGTGCCTCAATGGAACCTTTCAGGTTCCTCAGTCTAAGTTCACTCTATGCTAAGACAGGCAGGCAATGGATATAATCAAGTTTCTCACTAGATACCAGTAAGTACCCACAGGGCGGTCTTCCTAACGGCAGGCAATACTCATCTGCTCCATTCTTGGGTAATCTCTGGTAAACTGGGTCCACACTCCCTGGAGGGGTAAATGTGGATAGACGACTGTGCCTGGTCGTCTGGTCGTGTCCAGGTGCCTTTGAGCTCTTCCTGGTCACACATGCAGTGGAGTCCATAAACTGTACGTCGCTTTTACCTCCATCTTCTCTATATCAAGCTCTGGTCTGTATAAAGTGGCTCTGGTGAAGTTAGCCACAAGATCCCTCAGCCTGGAAAAGGCTGGGTGCCAGCAGGGCAGCTACATAGTCAGCTGCCTCCTCCTTTCTGCTCTAAACTGCACTAACAACTAACTCTGACCTGTTGCATAAATATATATATATATATATATATATATATATATATGGTGCTACAGCACCACCTAGGGGTGCAAAATGTGTATGACAATGCACCAGCCTGCTAAGGTTCCTACAGCATTAAAATACAAGAATAGCATATTGGCAATGACATGACATTTGTAGTTCACACTATAAGTGAGACACTGCAGATGGTCAGTGGTTCATCCATGCAGATGTCCGAGAAGGATGTCTTTGGTCCATGTGTCCATTTTTGCCCTCCGTGTGAAAAAAAAACAAGCTTTCTAATTGTTACTAATGTATTTCTGTTATCACTTACACCTCCCTGGTCTTCTTCCGACAGCCGTGCTGTGTCCTGACTTCATAGTAGATGTGTCTTCTAACCTGATGCTGTGCAGCCATCAGGTCACAGTGGAGAGCGGCAAGAGGAGTGTTGGTGCAGAGTGGAGCTGTTTGGAGGGGGAAAGGTAAGGTGTTTTTCTTTTTCTGATCTGAGGTTGATTTTGTGACCCCTAACTTTTTTATATTTTTGTTCACAAAGCTGTATGGGGGCTTATTTTTTGAGGGACAAGTTGTACTTTCGAATGCCACCATTAATTATGGCATAAAATGTAGTGGGAAGCGGTAAAAAAAAATCCAAATAGGGGGGAATTGGAAAAAGAACGTAATTCTTCCACTGTTTTACGGGTTTTGTTCCCACGGCGTTCCGTTTGCGGCAAAACTGTCCATGCCCTATTCGTTCTATGGGTCAGTACGATATACCCCATATGTGTAGGTTTGTTATGTTTAAATAGAGTAAAAATAAATTTAAACTTTGAAAAAAAAATTTTTTTCTTCCATTGTCATATTCTGACCCCCATAACTTTTTTTTGTTACATCCACTGAGCTGTTTAGGGCTCATTTCGGACAATCATTTACCGTATTTTCCCCTATAAGACGACTTTTTCCCCATAGTTTATATTGATACCATTTTGGAGTGTGTGTGACTTTTTTATCACATTTTATTACATTTTTTGTGGTAAGAGAAGTAGTGAAAAAATGGCAAATCGGCCATTTTGACCATTTTTTCCATCACGCAATTTGCCGTATTGGAAATTTTTTTTATATTTTAAAATTACGGGCGTTTTCGGTCGCGGTGATACCCATTATGTTTATATTTATTGTTATTTAGTTATTTGTTATTTATTTTTTAATTATACGGAAAGGGGGTGATTTAAGCTTTTATATTTTTTTATTTTTTATATATTTTTTAACATTTTTTTTTATCTTTTGTGATTATTTTAAGGCTCATGTATGAGCATATAGATAATGTTTTTTTTTAATTTTGAGCAATTAGGGATTTTTAAAACTCCGTTTTAAGTCCCTTTTGCTCATTTCTTATCCTGGCCTGCCATCTGGTGGCCAAAATAAGAATTTCAGATTGAAAGCTGTAAACCTCATCAGCGAGGTTTACAGCTTTCAGATCGAGTGCAGATACCCCGATTGACCACACAGGGCGTCTGTACAAGACCCGGAAGCGCGTTCTTCCGGGTTTTAGCGCTATTAGATGCCGTGATCTCACATGATCACAGCATCTAATGCCTTTAGTTAACGATCGTCTATATCAGTAAGTAGCAGCAAGTCTCAGCTGTTTGAAACTTCCCACATCGCTCCAGCGGTACGGCGCTGGTACCAAAAGGGTTAAAGTACAGTAACATGTTTATAGGAGACCACATGAATTTGTGTTCTGTATAAATGTGGGGTCTTATCTGGGGTTAGTATGCCTCCTAAACCAAAGTTTGGGTGTGTATACATTCCCCTCATTAAACTATGGGCTGCAGTGTGATGGAATTTCTGTCACATTGGTCTCTTCACTGATTAGCAATGAAGACCGAGCTCATAGAAATCAATGGCCCAAAAAACATTGTAATTTTTTGACTTTGTATTGGAATTTTCCTTTGTACCATACATTCTGACCTATCCATACAAGCTATAATACAGTCGTAACTATTGACATGGCCTCTTGGATGCAACACTTTAAGTAGATTGTCTATCCCCGAAAGCTGACTAGACGTTTATGAGCGTCAGACAGCCGTTGGATCCGGTGCTTCAGGAAACTTCTGCTGCTTGTGAGATCTTTACTTTCTTTCAGAAGAAACTCGTGTTCTTCCCTTTCTTGTAGAAGCTGCAGCATCTCCTTCTGGAGATGCTTCCCATATTCTTGTAAAACGTAAAACTGGATGATTAGAGGAATTTGATTGGCGAGACGATCAGCAACACCCTGTGTGATAAGAACAGCAAAGGTGACCAAGACTTGAGGAATTTGAGAGTGCTGCAATATTGGATGATGGTTTCAACCATGGTGGCCTATTACGAATACCATGGAAAATTTTTACAGCATTGTACCAGGCATACCCTCATTCCCTACATGATATCAGCCACAAGCCTCCCTCAGGCTGGCAGCTTCAGGCCAGACTATGTATGGAAGATGCTAAATAAGATCCAGCATAACTATAATAGTGCCAGACCTCATCCTGACGAGTTCCACTCGATCTTGTTCATCCAGGTCCTTGTAGAAGTTGCCTGCCTGGAAGTTGTCCTCTAAAACATTTTGTATATACTGTAGAGTAAACAGGATAACACCTGCATACTTACAATGCATTCGGAAAACCTGTAGACTAGAGATTCAGTTCAGTTCAGGTTGGCAGAATTTTTGAAAAAGTTTGGTTTTGACCCAAATCGATTCTACTTGAACTTGAAAATGGCTCCAATTCCTCTAGAAATTGGTATATAACACCCTCTAGTCTCATAGGATTCCGAATTTTTAGAAAAAGTGACACTGACATACATAGCTATGGATGAATGTATGTTTGACGGTGTGAAAAAAAAACACTGCACCATCTCATGTGTTATACTTTTTCATATTTCAACTCTTCCAAAAATTGTCCCTTATTAGCACTCGGGTGTTATGGGATAAAAAAAAAACTGTGGCTTTTTGGGGGGGGCAAGCATCCAAAAACGGGGTCAGAATGCTTGCCTATATGACACACAAGTGCTACTTGGCAGAAGATAGAGTGGCCTATTGGGACCAGCCCTCCAAAAATGATGCCTTAATGGGGGCAGACTGCATGCACAAGTGTAAATTGTCAAAAGTAGTGACGACTTCTGAACAAGCCTATAATAGCGGCAGCAAGAGCAGCAAAGCATGGAACATACAAGGCAGAAGATCGGCTATATTTAGGGGACATCTTACCATGACGAGGGGACATCCTCTGCGTCTGGAGGAAAGAAGGTTTGTACACAAACATAGAAGAGGATTCTTTACGGTAAGTGCAGTGAGACTATGGAACTCTCTGCCTGAGGAGGTGGTGATGGTAAGTTCACTAAAAGAGTTCAAGAAGGGCCTGGATGTATTTCTGGAGGTAATAATATTACAGGTTATAGTTACTAGAGAGGGGTCGTTGATCCAGGGAGTTATTCTGATGCCTGATTGGAGTCGGGAAGGAATTTTTTCCCCTAAAGTGGGAAAATTGGCTTCTGCCTCAGGGTTTTTTTTGCCTTCCTCTGGATCAACTTGCAGGAAAACAGGCCGAACTGGATGGACAGATGTCTTTTTTCGGCCTTATAAACTATGTTACTATGTAGTAGTGGTGGTAGTAGTGCTGGATGTGCAACGTTAATACTGGTGGCAGTAGGGATTTAGCAGTGAGGAGAGGCAGAGGTGACGGCAGCAGCAGCCATATGATACATGATGGCAGGCAAACAGAGACAGTGGCATGATGGCAGTAGTAGTAGAAATATGATGGTAGGCAGGCAGACAGCAACAGTGGCAAGATGGGGGCCCATCAGCAAGGCCAGATCTATTAATTGGCGTATTAAAATGCTCCCAAATCCAGGCTTGGTTAATTTTGACAAAATCAATGCTTTGGACACTGGAGGTGGACAACTTGGTCTGTTTGGGTGGCACCACGTCCCTTGTGCAAAAGCAAACTGGGCCAGTTCTGGCCATTGTTCCAATCTACCTTCCCAGAAGTTCATGGGGGTCGGGGAACACAGTTTGTGCTGGGGAAAGGCCCCTGTCATTTAGAAAATGAGACAATGTGAAAAAAATTTTTGAAAAAACAAAAAAGGGACAACTGGCAAAAGTTAAACAGATGGTTTAGAGAAGAATTCAATACTTATAGACACCTGGTAAAAAAAAGTCGGGCCAATAAAATATAACAAAAACTGCAGCTGATGGCAAAGAGAAGAATTACATTTTAGAAAGTAATGAAATGTTTGGGGAAGGTGCGGAACTGCGCCACAATTACCACAACTAACTGGTACAGCACCACCCAGCAACTTGGCCAGGAGGGCATTCTGTTTGCACACAAGATAATTGCTGGTGGCGAATGGTTTTCTCATGGCCTCACATTCCATTATGGATATCTCATGATGGAGCAGAGGACATGGAGGAGGAGAAGGAGTCAGCAGGAGAAGTAGCAGCTGATATCCATTAAACACATTGTAAGTTGTTGTTATTGTAAATGCTGTTGTTATATAAATGATATATGGTTTTTAGAAAAGAAAAAAAAGGCACATGCTCAGCATTTGCAGCTGAATGCATTGATATTGATGCTGGGGGTGCTGGTAATAAGCCTATAAAACATACACAAACTGTAGAAACTTGAGATGTGTTTTTTTAAGACTGAATGGCTGTCCATTTACAGAAAAAATTGTTTGTTGCTGATGTTCAGTGCAAAATGAATTTTTCACTATCCATCAGCTGCGGTATGAAACGCAACTGTGAGTAATCAGTTCCTTTCTAATTGCTTTCCCTGAACTCTAATGCCCCTTTCACACGAGCGGGAGACTCGCATGTCTCCCGCAACGCATCTACAGGGCTGGACTCGGCACTGACAGGGATTGCATAGCATTATATGCGATCCCAGTCAGTGCCAGAGTCCAGCCCTGTAGATGCGTTGCGGGAGACATGCGAGTCTCCCGCTCGTGTGAAAGGGGCATAAATCTATCTAATGATGACCCTTTACACTATCCCTATACCCTTCCTATCACACCTAGATTAGTGGCTGGAGTCTGTAATAGCTTTTTGTCAGACACAGGCAAGACACATCTGAGGTGGCGTTCCGCACAAGGAATGGCATTCTTAGCAAAAGGACCTACTACAATACCTCTCCTTGATTGGCTGACAGGCTGTCAGTCTACCTCTGAGCCAATCAGGGCAAGCCCCCTTCCTCCCAGAGTCATGTGATTCTACATCTTTTCCCTTCCTGTCGTTTTCCCTGCCAATTTTCACAGTAAAATGGCATTGGAGCCATTTTTGTGAGATTTGCCCAAAACTATTCACCAAAACTTCAGATTAATTTGTCAAATTTTTGTGAAATTCATAATTAATCCAATTTGCTTAGCATCAATTCACACATTTTTTAGATTGAAGACACTCTGAATGCATTGTATCTACTTCATACTCCTACACTCCTCTTTTTGGTACCTTCAGCCTCGACCAACTGTTAGGAAATAAGTAATAAACGTTTCAGAGATTGGTTTGGAAAAAAAATGACACTAATGAATTCTGATGGACAGTTGTGTACCAGGTCGAGACTGATTGTGCTCCTTTTAGTTGTACAGGTTGTACAAAATGGCAGTTAGAGGCTGTTATTTCCATGAGACATATTTTCTCATGCTAGCCAAGATGTGACAGACTTCACCCTCTAATGTTTTGTCCGTGCAGTACCCCAGAACCGGGGTCCTGCTATGTGTTAATTTGGTACATTACTAAAATGATTAATGCTTTGTATTATGTTTTGTATGTATTCCAAAAAGCTGTCTGTAGGTGGCACTGTTTAGTTGATTATATCTTCACTCAGCAGTGGGAACTAGCTTTCCTCTCTGAGGGGGAGCTTTCTAGTATTGCATCAGCCACTTCAGTCTAGCTCTGCCTGCTGTTCACGGCAGATGCTAGCTCCCTTTGGGCTTTTGTGAGACAAGGAGATGCCTATGAGCCTGGGTGAAGCTGGAGACAAGAAAAGAGTCTGTTTTCCAGGAGAAACATCATTCCTGTGAACGTGCGAATTCCTGAGGGAAGGAGAAACAGACGGCTGTGCGTGATAACAAGGTATTTGCTCATTATGGCTATAGACTTTGCTGCGTGTGGGGGAATTTACAGTTTAAAGCACCTTTCACACTTTACATTTGTAGGATTTGCACTCCACTGTGGGAACTGCAATAGTTATTTTTGAGAGTTTTTATAGCTTGTGACCATTTAGCAAGGTTGCAAAGGGACTACTACTCCTATGATCATCATTGTTGCTGTTTGCCTATATACAGCTATTAGGAAGAGACCTCATGGTGACTTGCCTTGGAACTGTGCCTTGATATTGCTGGATGAACAACAACTCCCATTCTGTACTTTAGTAAAGAGAGACTTGTTTATTCTCTACAACTGGCCTGGTTACTGACTCCTGCACCATAAGCCAGCCACACCGCCTGCCATACACATGTGCCCATGTGAAGTTGTCAACCTATCATAAATGTGATAGCTGGAGGATTAGGATTAATAGTAGATAATAGGTGGGAGCATGGCCTTGCAGATATTACATCATCATGAAAGATTTACTAAAAATCTTACCTTGAAATATGCTTCAACATGATGGGCCATTTCCTTGACAGAGCACTGGAAAAGGTCTGCCACCTTTGGGTGCTGGCAATTAGCCTATAAAACATGTATGAACTGTAGAACTGTGAGTAACCAGTCCTTCCCTAATTGCTTTCCCTGCTAAAACTCTAAATCTACCTAAATATGTCCCTTTACACTATCCCTATACCCTCCTTATCACAACTAGATTAATGGCTGGAGTCTGTAATAGCTTTTTGTCAGACACAGGCAAGACACATCTCAGGTGGCGTTCCGCACAAGGAATGGCGTTCTCAGCAAAAGGACCTACTACAATACCTCTCCCTGATTGGCTGACAGGCTGTCAGTCTGCCTCTGAGCCAATCAGGGCAAGCCCCCTTCCTCCCAGAGTCATGTGATCCTCCATCTTCTCCCTTCCTGTTGTTTTCCCTGCCAATTTTCACAGTAAAATGGCATTGGAGCCATTTTTGTGAGATTTGTCCAAAACTAATCACCAAAACTTCAGATTAATTTGTCAAATTTTTGTGAAATTCATAATGAATCCAATTTGTTTAGAATCAATTCACACATTTTTTAGATTGAAGACTTTACTTCATACTCCTCCACTGCTCCTTTTGGTACCTCCATTCTCGACCAACTGGTAGGAAATGAGTAATAAATGTTTCAGAGATTGGTTTGGAAAAAGATGACACTAATGACTTCTGATGGACAGTTGTGTACCAGGTCGGGGCTGATTGTGCTCATTTTAGTTGCTGTTACAGTACAGGCTCTGCATAATGGCAGTTATAGGCTGTTATTTCCATGAGACATATTTTCTCATGCCATCCAAGATGTGACAAACTCCACCCTTTAATGTTTTGTCCGTGCAGTACCCCAGAACCAGGGTCCTGCTAAATGTTAATTTGGTACATTACTAAAATGATTAATGCTTTGTATTATGCTTTGTATGTATTCCAAAAAGCTGTGTGTAGGTGGCACTATTTAGTTAATTATATCCTCACTCAGCAGTGGGACTTAGCTTTCTCCTCTGAGGGAGGAGCTATCTAGTATTGCATCAGCCACTTCAGTCTAGCTCTGCCTGCTGTTCACGGCAGATGCTAGCTCCTTTTGGGCTTTTGTGAGACAAGGAGATGCTTATGAGCCTGTGTGAAGCTGGAGACAAGAAAAGAGACTGTTTTCCAGGAGAAACATCATTCCTGTGAACGAGCGAATTCCTGAGGGAAGGAGAAACAGTTTGTAGGATTTGCACCGTGGGAAGTGCAATAGTTATTTTTGAGAGTTTTGTAGCTTGTGACCATTTTGCAAGGTTGCAGAGGGACTACTACTCCTATGATCGGCTGTTTGCCTATATACAGCTATTAGGAAGAGACCTCATGGTGACTTGCCTTGGAACTGTGCCTTGATATTGCTGGATGAACAACAACTCCCATTCTGCATTTAGTAAAGAGAGACTTGTTTATTCTCTACAACTGGCCTGGTTACTGACTCCTGCACCATAAGCCAGCCACACCGCCTGCCATACACATGTGCCCATGTGAAGTTGTCAACCTATCATAAATGTGATGGCTGGAGGATTAGGATTAATAGTAGATAATAGGTGGGAGGATTGCCTTGCAGATATTACATCACCATGAAAGATTTATTAAAAATCTTACCTTGAAATACGCTTCAACATGATGGGCCATTTCCTTGACAGAGCACTGGAGAAGGTCTACCACCTGCCTCTGCTGAGCCACAGGCTGGAGATGGTTGCCCGGAGGCAGGTTATTTTTAAAGATAGTTTCTAACTCATATCGGTAACACTTGTCTTGGGAGTAGACCATTCGCTCCATCATAAACTGGATTTTGATGAGATTGTCTGCAGATTCTTCTTGTGATTGTCTCAGGTTTTCAATTTTAGTCTAGAAGGATGGAAACAGACGAGACTTAAAGGGGTTGTCTCACCTCTTCACTTCTGCGCTTAAGGGCAAGGACTTTCGGGTCTCTAGGGGGGGTCGCTTGCAAGAATGACTGGCAGCACAGGCAACGGGCACTTGCGTGTGCAATCCCGAGGCTGCTATTGATTTAGTAACAGCCTTGGAGGAGATATGAGGGAGCCGGGAGTGCAGCATCTACGAGGTGGCTGGGGATGGGGGCTACTGCGGTTGTGTGCTCGCTCCCGTATCCCGGCCACCAGAAAGGCCGGCGCTCTCTCTGTTCATTGCGCTTGCGCGGCCAACCTCTGCTGCATTGTAGTGGTGGCCATATCCCCTAGAAACGAGCATGGTATAAATGAAGAAAACTGAAGATACCAAGGACAGGAGCCATTATTGAAAAATAAAGTTAATTAGTAAGTGGCTTATATTAACATTTTACACATCATAAAAGTCACGTGGTGAAGTGAGTCAACCCCTTTAATCTTGACTACTTTAAGGGGTTGTTCACCTTGGCTATTAATTGTAAATTTTTTTATTTATTTTTTTTAAATATTTAGTTTTTTTAATGTAACAAATTGTAAAAGAAAATAAATCTACTCACATCACATATATATATATATATATATATATATATATATACAGTATATAGTGGTAATTGGGGGTTTATTCAGTTTATTCATACTTTATTATTGGCATTTTTATAATACCATTTTATTATCAGTTTTACTATTTTATGCTTATTTAACCCTACTTAGTTATTGTGCACTACAATGTCTCCAGTTACAGGAGAATATAGTCCTGACCACAGTCTGACAAATTAGGAGTATTGCATCAGTATTACGAGTATTCTTTCAGTCATCACTGCCACATCCTATATTCCATTAAACGGGGTCCTATGGAAGGCAAAGTTTAAGAAGCCCATATGTATATCCCTTCATCAACTATTGGAAGTGTCAATACATGGTTACCAGATAGAAAGGAAGATGTCTCTTATGCCGAGTTCCCAATGGGAAACTTCCTCAAATCTATATAATTGATCTCTCTTGCTAATCCAGTGATCTGTTGAGGGAGGCTTGACCGAAAGCCAATAGAGAGGGACTAAGAGGCATGCTACAGTAATCAAATATGAGTGTCGAAGAGTGCAATGTCAGGGGTACATGGGAAGGATGTATGACATATTGCATTACTTCTTTGAAAGATATCTTTCCACTAAATCCCAATTTTTTCACATGACCACCATACATGGAAATGGTGCCTCTGTCCCCACATCTCCAACAAGAATACAATGTATTAAGGTAAAAAGGCACTGTTTTATGTTTACACGCCTAGAGAGTTTATGAAGGGTCTTCAAAAGTCTAGAGATCTTAGTGGGTAAGGATTGTCTACCTAGATCCTTCTCCCAAAGTCCAACAACAGCGGGTTTCACGTCAAGAGTGGGAGTTTTTAAAATCTCATACTGTAGATAGATGAAATGACCTTTTTTTTGTAAGACCTGCAGGCAACCAGATTCTCAACCAAGTGAGTGGCTTACCAAATTAAATCTTCTTAGCTAAGGACAGCAGTCAATTTTTGAGGGAAGTAAAAGACAGTATGTGGGTTAATGGGCTGTTACATTTATTAGATAGAGATTAGTCCTCCATAAGGAACCCCTGGTTGTCAAACAAATCATGGACAGGAATAGTGGATGTATGAACTGATAAAGGTAAACTCTCCCTGAGATCCTTAGGGGCAAGGTTGATGACATCCCTATGTTGAAGTAGTGAGGATGGAGAAGTGAGAGCTTTGGGCATGGCACCAAACCATTTCCACTCTCTGCAGGTTGCTCTCACTATAGAGCTAGGTAAGGTTTTTCAGCTAGTAGTAAAGCTCTAAGTGGATGGGGCGATAGAGTATCTTCAATCAATAACCAGGTCTTCTGGCTCAGAGTTCTAAACCAATCAATTGCCCTACAGAGATTAATAGCTTTCATATACTTGTACATTTCAGGATCAGGAAGTCCTATCCCACCAAATGTTTTAGGTTTGGAAAGGGTATCAAAAGCAAGTTTCATTCCTTGCCATAGAAATCTTAAAATAAAATCATTTAGTTTATGGAAATAAGACTTAGGTATCTTAATAAGGAGTACTTGCATAAGGTGTGTCAGTCTAGGTAAAACCAAAGACACAAGGAAAGGTATGGAAAGTTGTAATTGCAAGCATAGCCTTTATGGCATTAGTTGTGAGAATCAAAAGGTCAACATAGATGCCCGCAAGTTTGTGTTCCTGTTCACCAAGGCTTGTAGGCTGTAAAGACTTTGGCTAGGAGCTTAAGGTCAATATTTAGTAAAGAGATGGGGCAGTAATTAGCACATGGGGATAGATCATTTCCTTCTTTAGGAGGAGAATATCCTGGAAAGTAAAGTAATGGGGAGACCATCGGGGCCAGGACATTTACCTTTGGGTGTATTTTTGATGGCACCAAAAATGGTTTAGATAAAGTATCTTTTTGTGTTGGGGAAAGGATGGCAAGTGCAACCGGTTGAGTATGCTATCAGTTGCAGCAACCCTGTGGGAAGGTGCAAGATCGGGTGTATCGAGCCTTAGATTATAGCGAGACTCGTAGAAGAGCCTAAATTGTTCAGCTATTACCATGTGGAGTTGTAATAAGATGTACAAAGTTAGAATGTCTTTGCTTTATTCTGTTAATCATAAACTTGGATGCCTTAATACCGTGGGCAAAAAAGTTATGTTGGGAGTTCATAGGTGATACTTTGCCGATGAGGAACACAAGTACTAAATTCTAGTAAAAACTCTTCATAATCAGCTCTTTATATCACGTATTTCCAGTGCTGAGTAAATCACCCACGTACTGCCCAAATGTAGTATGAACAGAGCCTAAAACTGCTACACTTTTAGAAGCTCGACCCTTAAGGTTTACCGGCCTTTAAAAATATCATCACTTACCTTAGTAACTTTGAAAAAATTGTTGAAGTTGTTAAAATGTGTCCCGGCAATTTCACTGAATGTTTTCCGTACAGTTTCTAAAAGAAATACTATTATCACCATCAGAGACAAATCAGAGGTCCTCAAAGGGCTTGTCCACCTATCCCCCTCCATTCTTCAGCGCACCATTCCAGCTCTGAGGATCTTGTTCCTGCTTCTTCCAGTACCATATGGTACACGTGTGATGCCCCATCTATCTAGTGTGCCTCAGCAGCCATTTACTGGCCTCAGCAGTCATGGGACACTTGGGGAGACATCACCACTGAGGCCAAAAAAAGGCTGCAGCAGTGCATGTGACAATGAAGGGGATGTAACACTTCCAGTCAAGAGAGGACCAGAGGCAGCAGATATGAGACCATCAGTGCTGGAACAGAGCACCGGTGAATAGATGAGTGGGTTTTTTCTGTATGGTAATCACATTCGAAGCCATAATAAATGGCTTTATTTAAAAAATTGCTTTGGGAGGGGTCAAACAATACCACATATAATAGCATGTTCTGCATGTTACTGGGCTGTACAGCAGAAGCCGCCAAGATAACACTCCCTTCTCTGACATCACTTCCTTCTCTGTGGCTATTTGCGGTAGCTGCATCTCTTAGATTTCCTGTTTTGCTTCTAAGTATTAAATAGGGACTACTGCAGAAACTCAAACCATAGGAGTCCTGACCCTTAGGACCAGGCAGGGGTGCACCACCAATGAGGTGATTGCCTCAGGTAGGGGCAAGAGGAGGGCAACAGAAGGGCCATGGTCAATGAGATCTTCTATTGTGGAAATGCTCATCTCTACATATTCAACTGCATTGGACAGTAATACAGTTGAATCCTGTGATGGAGCACTGGAGCGATGTCTCCCCGGACCTTGAATGATGGCAAAAAGCCAACAGGTTTTTCTTCACAATGTGATCCTCTCAGCATCTGGGCATCTGTACTGTCTGCTCTGGTGGCCACTACTATAGCCCATTATTTATATTTTTAATTCTTTATAAGTTCTGACTCCAATGTCTTCCGAATGGGAGATATGTACAGTATATTGACCCCAGTCAAGTAATCCTTCCATGAGTGTGTCTGGTTTGGACATTCCCCGTTGTTAGAAGAGTCCATGGTATTAGTTGCAATATATTGGGGACTCTAGTAGTCTTTGATTCCCCTGCAGCGCCCCTACAGGAGACATGGAGAATTACACAGATCCCATTAATCTGAGGTCTGCACATATTGTAAATACTAGATCATATGTTGGGTCTTCAAGTGACAGAGACTCTCTTCATAGCTGTTCTCCTGAATTGATAAGTTTCCTCTAATAATTAGACAATCCCTTATGAACATTATGATGATAGAGACATAAGTAGTAACTATACATCTGGGTCTAACTAGATATTGTGGCCACTCAAAAAGTTGGTGGGGGAGCCTTTCACTCCTTCAGCAGCCAAGAATGATGGGAAGTCTCGTCTTTATTTTGAGTGTACAGCCCATACAGACAATGACTGCCTCACCCGTCACGGTTTTCAGCACATCTCTGGCGGGATCCTCCATGTTCCCAATCTTTTCTTTAACGATTGCTTCAAACGTCTTATAATTAATAAAGCCTGGAAGTTCCCTTCCTCGGTGAAACTTCTCAAATTCTTCTATTTCATCCTTGAGAACGGAGTTAACTAAAAAAAAAACATTAAAAAAAAATTACTGTACTTGCATACCCTTCATCGTGGTTGGTACAGTAAAGTTTCTACACATCACGGTTGTAGCTTGAGCCCATAACATCCTTTTAATACGTACAGTACCACATGCACTACATGGTTTCATATCATATATGGTTTTAAAGAAAATGTGTCATGAGAAAAATATATTTTCTTTAAAGGGGTTTTCCAGGAGTACAATATTCATGTCCTATTCTTAGAGTTGGATAATTGATATCCTATTGGTTGGAGTACGACTCCTATCACCCTAAAGATATAGCTTTTTGAATAAGCCGCCACACACTGTTGAGATCTCTGGCCTCATCAAAGCATATCAAGCACAGCGCCATACATTTTATAGTGGCTACCCTTGGTATTGCAGCGCAGCCCCTTCCACTTGAATGAGACTAAGCAGCACATAGGCCATGTGACCGATGAACTCGATGCTCACCAAAAAACCACAGCCAACCAGTGGGGTGTGAGGAGTAGGACCCCACTGATCCATTAGTAAAGACCTATCCGATAGGTCTTCAATATTTGACTCCAGAAAACCTCTTTAAATCAAGTTTTAATGTTAAGCATATTTTTTAAGAATGCGTTAATTTTTTAATTTTTCACATGACTATCTATATTTAAAATAATCCTGAAATCCTGCAGTTTTCACACTGAGCCTCATATTAAGCTGACACCTCCTGTTCTATAGAGATCGCAGGATCCATCATTAACAATAGGTGATGGGTGACGCTCATCTCCTCTACTTCCCTGCACAGGTCACAGAGCGGGCCCGCAACACTCTCCCATAGAAGTCAAACACTTCTCTCCAGGTTACAGTTTCCTATGGCCTAAGACATTAAAGACATTGCCTTCAGAATCAGTTGTTCTAGGTAGACTTGCATACAGTTTTTGAAGGAACTCCACAGAGAGGTTGTTCCAAACATCTTAGAGAAGTAACCACAGGTCTTCTGTGGATGTAGCCTTACTCCAATCCTTCTGTCTCTTCATGTAATCCCAGACAGACTCAATGATGTTGAGATTCAAGCTCTGTGGGGTCCATATCATCAGGATTACTGTGTCCTCAATGACAAGAAATACAGGCAGATGTTTATCCATCATGCGATGCTGTCAGGGAGGCGTATGATTGGCTCCAACTTTATTCTGCAGCAGGACAATGACCACAAACATATAACGGATGTAATTAAGAATCGTCTTCTGTGTAAAAAAGAACAAGGAGCCCTGGAAGAGATGATACGGCCTCCACAAAGTCCTGATCTCAGTTGAGTCTTTCTGGGATTAAATGAAGAAACATTAGGATTTGAGCAAGCCTATATCCACCAAAGATCTATAATTAATTCTCCGAGATGTTTGGAACAACCTCCCTATTGAGTTCCTTTAAAAACTGTATGGAAGTCTACCCAGAAGAACTGATGCAGAAGCCAAATATTGATTGGATTTAGATTTGTCTTTTGTTCATTCACTTTCCATTTTGTTGCTTTTTGAAGGCATTCTTACTTTGTTGAGAGCTTGGATGCTCCCAATTGAATTTGTTTCTACTTAAAAATGCCACCACCATTTCAGTAGAATAAACCAAGTGTCATAACTTACACCTCATGATGCACTCATCCAGCTCTTTCTGCCAAGTATTAAAGCACATTCGAACTCTGGCAAAAAGCTTGGGGGTCCTTGTAAATGACACAAATTCCTCTCCTTGTATAACATGGGCAATGTCCAGGTTGAATTGCTGAATTTTCTGTCATGGTATAAAATAACAGATATAAATAAAGGTGAAGAAAGACAGGTATTGGGGACCTTGTCTACTTGGGATGGATTCATACAAAGCAGGTACGGCACAGTCCTGTAAATTTGCCGCCCCAGAGACTAAGCACGGTACACATAAGCAGAGCTTGGCATCGCCACCCATGGTACACAATATTCAGGAGCAAAATGGGTAACTGCAGTGAGGTGCCACCGTCTGCTGCTTCCTTTTAATCACTGGGCCCACCTTGTGGCACAAGTAAGCTCACGTTGAAAGGGGTTCTCCAGAACTGTAAAACGGCTCAATCAGCTAACTAGTGGAGAGAAGACGCTTTGAGCAGCACTTGCCCTTCCGTTTCTTCGGCGTCTTGGATAACATGACCACCCAAGTGGCTGCAGACTCTTCCTCTACATTATGCAGTTAAACAGAAAGAAAGAGGAGCGCATCTTGTTTCGACGTCAGAGGAAGTGCCCGCAGCCAGTCGAGTGGTCACGTGATCCTTTCCTGAATTGTGGAATTGGTGGAACAACAGAAGGATGGGTCCTGCTCAAAGTGTCTTCTCTCTACAGGTTACATGAAAGACCCATTTTTGGTATAGGCCAGAAGAACCCCTTTAAATTCTCAAAAAAATGAAGGGCACTCACAGAGTATGTACAGCTCTGTTCACATCGTATTTTGGATCTATGCTTGGCATGAACATTAAAGGAAAGATATAAAAGCCGAATGTATTCATTTACCCAACAGAGGCAAAAACGGTACCCTGCCAGTATGCACTGGGATCCCTTTATTATGCCTGTGCCATTCTATAGAAAGGTATATATGTTTTGTAGAATGGAATGGGTGACATATTCCACCATACGCCCATACAAGGGATATGTTGCGTCTTTCCAGCAAAGTTGTAAGGGTATTTAAGTACTAATTGGTTCTGTCCCCTTTAATTATTATATCACCTTCTATATTCTTTGTAATGATATTCTTTGTAATGTAGTGAGTTAGGGATATTTAGATAACATATACTATAACCTCTATTGTGCTGAGAAGGCTGCATTCCTGAGTGAATATCTCAGAGACATGCACACTAGACATCCTTAGTCGGAGGGGCTGAAACGTATAAACAAGACAAATAACGGAGCACCACTGAGAACATTGTCCAGGTAGGATGTTGTAGGTCACTATCCTTCTCTCTCTCTCTCTCTCTCTCTCTAGTGTCACCATGGAGCGTCGGCCATGTGCTACGACATGGCGACGGGAGTTCCCTCCATTACATTGTGTAGGTGATTGATTATTATTTATACTGTATGTGATTTGTCTGTTTTACCTCATATTTAATCACATGTATTTTTATCACTTAGCCTGTTTAAGCCTATTTATTCTCAAATTGTCAAATTCACGTTAAAACAACATCATACAGAGGCTGAAATTTTGGAGTGGGCATTCCCTGAAAACTGTTCATTATACTGTATTCATTAAACATTAACCCCTATATCATTTACCTCCACCAGGAAGGCCAGTCTCTCGCTCTCATCCTCCGGGACACCTCTTCCACTCTTTTCCAGTTCATCTTTTGTGATCTGAAGTTTGTTTTTTATCTGATCCTCCAGTGCAGGAAGTGAGTTCCTGTAAATGAAAGAAAACTGCATAAAATGAAGGTGCCAGTATGACTGTGAAGCCAAGAGCTGCTCCCTTTATGTCTTTCAGCTTCTGCTGATAATTTGCAGATCCTCAAAGGCAGTAAGAAGATTTTAAGGACTGGAATCCTCATACATCACAACAGCTCATACAGACGTTACCTCTCCAAGAGCACCATCATGGAATGGATTGCTAGAACATAGTCTATTGCTAAAGACATCCTCATGATTCGTTAAGTTGACTTACATTAATGTGAGCCACGAGTTCCGATGTGAGACGTTGAGCTAGATATGGGATGGTCGCCTTCTCCTCAAGCATAAGGTCTCTGCAGTGATCAAAATAAAGTACATGACCAGGCATATTGAATATAAGACCATACAGATGTAGCTGTCACAAAGGGGAGCAAGTGAGCCCTGAGAGTCCACCCACACGGCAGTCCCTGCCTGATTGCTCGACCCGACCTAAGTAGCGGTCCACAACTGGACAACGATCCCTAACTTAACTAAGGGCAGGACCTCTAAGGGAAGGGAACAATGGGAGACAATTAACAAACAAAAGACCGAACAACACAGAAGCGTAACGTTACCAATCCAATTCAGAGACACAAACCGGAACCAGGGGAAGCCAAAAGTCAAAAAGTCAAGAGGTAGCATCAGTCAAAAAGGGTCAAGCAAGGTCAGAGTCGAGGTACACAAGCTGAGATCAAATCCAGGTTATATGAATCAAAACAAGTAACTAGTGTGGCAATCTCCAAAAGTAAAAACCAATCTGTGGCCAGCAGGCTGCCTGTTCAAGTAGGGCACACTTTGAGGGGTCACGTGACGTGGCCAGAGTCACATGACCCACGTGATACGCCATATTATGACTGAGTTCTGACTTATCTAGGTCGGCACTCAACCCCTGCCCCTGCTCGTTGTTAAGGGACGAAGACGCCGGCCGCGCTTAAGGGAACGGACGCTTCTGGCTCCTCTCTGCCCCCTGTAACCATGAAGATGACGAAGCTGACGGCATCCATGTGAGGATGCAGACAGAGGAGCTGGCGGCGCCGCAGAGAGGAAGTGCGCTGCCGGCTCCCTGTTACAGTAGCAGAGATGAAACAGTTTTAGGCTAGTTTCACACAAGTGATACAGCTCTCCGGTAGGCTGTTCTGGCAGAGAATGCCCGGAATCTGCTGCATGCAACGTTTTTTTTTTGTCCTGCTGAATCCGGGCATATTCCCCAGGGAGCCAATTGACTATAATGGGATTCAGTGAGCAGGCAGCACTATCTGGCAATGCTAGAACGGCCTGCTGGAGAGCTGTGCCATAGATGTAGCAAAATAGGATCAAATCCACTGTAAATCCAGAGGCAAATCATTAACTTGAGAATTTTGTCGTGGATATGTTGCAAATTTTCCAGTGTAAATCCCATGTGGACATACCCTTACCTTGTCTTGTGTATCCATCTTTAGGGTATGACCACACATGAAAAAGGCTGTAAATTAAACTAGTGAGAAACGCAGTATTTAGGGCGAATCTGTATTGTTACTGGCTGCAAGGTTTTGAACAGTGTGGTCTAATTTTTTAATTAGAGCCCATTGTGGCCTGTATGGCTGTGCAGTACTCAATGGTATTGCGGTTACGATGTAAGTGCCACATGACCGGGCCATGTGGTCATACCCTTAGGCATCCCATTTGGGTTATTTGTATTCCGTTAAATACAGCACTGATCAGCTTTCCGTCCTTATTTTATGTGGCCCACCCTTTATAGAGGAGAACTGCTTTAGGATAGGTTCACCTACAGTTTTTTGGAGGAGGTTTTGAGGCGGATTTTCCTGTAGTTTTTTCAGCCAAAACTGGAATCAGAAATATAAAGGAAGGACTTATATTTTTTCCTGCTGGATCCACTTCTGACACGGTTGATAAACTTACGAAAAATTCACCCCAAATCCACCTCCAAAAACTCTGTGTGGACAAGGATCATTCTTGTAATTATTGGTAATTTACCCTGTTTGTTATTGCCTCACCTAAAAAATGTATGGTCTTTAAAGAAGTTCTCCTCCTTCTGAATGGCTTCTTTCAGTGACAGCCTATCCTGGATGTCCTGCTGTCCCCGACATTTCACAATCATGTAGCCTTTCTTCAGGTGGATTACATTATTGTTGACCACGTTCACAATGGTTTCCTCAGTTCCCTTGTCAACTAAGTCAGGCTTAGTTAGGATTCCTATAGTTACAAGAAAAAAAAAGAAAATGACCTTCTAGATTGTCTCTGACGACCACTGATCTTAGATCCTGAAATTTCAAAAACTTCTTTGATGGTATCAAGTTCCTTGCTCTGACCATAAACGTGGCTGGACCATCATAAATTATGGACAGTTTGTAGATGCCCAAGATAATCTGATGTGTAAAACAGAAGAACTTGGGTGGATTCTCAAAATCAATTTGGATTTCTTTACGGGTGCTGGTTTACTCCATTGTATGACTACCATCCCAGGCCAGGTTGGCTTAACTCCTTGTCACCCTCCATACCTATCCATTATCAAATAGTGTTGTGATCCTCATGGTTTCTTTACCATCCCATGTTTGCCAATGGCTGTGTGTAAAGGGAGACCTGCACTGGTTAATAACACCAGTAGAAAAAAGATGGGGACAATGTGAGCTTGGGCTGGGATCTCCATAGGAAGCCCACATGGGTTGTCCATCTAGTATACATTGTTGAAGCCTCTCCGTGGAAGCATAGAAACTCACCCAAAGTTCTCTCCCCACTTGGGTCCACCTCTCGTGCCATCTTGAGGGCTTCTGTTGTGGCAATGTCAGCGTTACAGGGCACCACAACCAAACAGATTGTTTCTTGCTTCTCGATATACTGCTTAATCAGCCTTTTGATCTGGAATTAGATAATGTTATGGTTAAATTCCCAGATGTATCTACGAAACAGATTAATTTATCATTTTGATGTATGTGACTCAGCAGCAACAGATCCCCTTAAAGAGGACCTTTCACCGTTCCTGACGTTACTGTTTTAATAGCTTCATGCATTCCCCATGTAACAATAATTCTGGAGCATCTATTCTTATGTCTGTATGTTGTACCATTCCTTTATTATTTGCACTAGAAGTTATATGTGAATTGCTATTTGCCTTCAGTAAAGGAACAGAGGGGAGGTGACCAGTTGGGGTGTGTACCTGCACAGTCTGAACATGGCAGCACTGATTGGATAGAGTCAGACTGTGCAGGGACACACCCCCAACTGGTCACCTCCCCTCTGTTCCTTTACTGAAGGCAAATAGCAATTAATTCACAACTTTTAGTGCAAATAATAAAGGAATGGCACTACACAGAGACATAAGAATAGATGTTCCAGAATTGTTAGTACATGGGGAATGCATGAAGCTATTAAAATAGGTATGTCAGGAGTGGTGAAAGGTCCCTTTAATGGACCACCATAAATTGCATGATATTGTTACAAATTTTACATAAAGGTCTAGTGACACTTTTACCAAGACACATGAGTCATAAAAATATAATAAGTCATCTCTATACAGTGCAGAAAAAGGCCCAGATATGCGATTCCTTGAACCAGACCTGTTACCGGACAGAAAACAAAAGTTTTCATCAAAGAGATAGACCAGATCAGGTTATAGACTGGCCCCCATTACAGTGGTACCTCTCGTCTGTGTCCCTCGCCGAGATAGTGAAAAACAAACTTATGCAAATGAGCTTCAGCAAGTGCCCAGGGGCGGCGTTACTACCGTAGGTGCCCACGCCCCTCGGCGATGTACCCAGAAAACCACACCTCTTTCAGCCCTCTGGCCCGCCTTTCTTTCCTACTATCACGTCCTCCCTGATCTTGCACGAGCGCCTCTCCATGGTGATGTGACATCAGGGAGGCAGGGCCACTACCACTCACACCCGGCTCCTCCAGGACTCGAGGCAGAGGTAGAAGTCCAAGTGCAGAGACCCTCAGGAGGAGAGCCAGGAGGAGGGGAGTGGTATTTTTTACACTGATAGGAGTGGTGGTAGTTCACAGTGTCTGTCCTCCGGTGGCTGCTGATGGTGGGTCATGTGTCCAGGCAAATCACTCAGTCTTCTCCATTCAAATTCACTACACTTGCACTAAATTCTCAACATTGCAAGTGGAGATGGCAAATGTGGTATATTTGCGTGGAGAAGGCTGACTCATGTGTCTGGAGTTATTTTCGCCTGGTCACATGACCCTCCAACTCACATCAGTTATTTGCACACAAAGTAAATTACAGAATTGATATTCAAAACCTTTAAATCAATTTTGTCTGGTGTCTGGGATGTGAAGCCTTACCTGGTCCCCAATGTCATCTGGTTGGTTCCCTACAGGAACTCTAGCAATGCCAGGGAGATCGATGATAGTCAGGTCAGGAACCTCAGGGGAGACCACCTCAAGGCTTATAAGCTCAGAACTGATCCCCAGTTCTGTACCGGCCATGAAATCCTGAGCTAAGAATTAGACAGAATAACGTCAGAACCTTTAAGGATAATTGTAACAGATGGATGCAGATAGAACTGGATCTTCACATATTTCTGAAGACTTGGTCATAATATTCATTGTACTGGGGAAGGACTGGTGATGTGTACTGATGTCCACCATTAGCACCTTCACTCCTAGTCTACAGAAGGTGGCCACCAGTTACTTCTGAAGAGTATTCATAGGGAAGAACATAGATCACTTGATGGTGACAATAACCAGGCCCACAATGGGGCAACTCACTCCACCCACAGGATGATCAGCAGGGGGACATAATAATACTTGTAGCTCACCTTTCATGATCTCCTCCTCCACTTCTGTGGGATTATTCAGCTCTTTAATGACTGATTCATAACTGATTTTTCCCCTCCACTGGGAATCCTTCAAATCTTTGATAAGTTTCAGCTCCAATGGACACCGAGTGACAATACCTGCAAAGCAAAAGGATGGTCCGAAAGTCAGAAGTTTGGACCTCAGGGCTAGGCTTAAGGGATGACAAACTAGGTAACTGCCCAGAGCTCTAGTTTCTTTGGGACCCCAAGAGCAACCTGATAGTAGGGCATGCCCTAGGTCACCAGGGACATGACTATTGCCACCTTCACTGTCCCAGACCACCTATGGCAGACTAAGGCCCCATTCACACGACCGTATGTATTCCGTGATCCGTATAAAAACGGAACGGAAGACATACGGAAAGTCTTCCATAGTGTTCTGCAATTTTGCGGACCCATTGACTTTAATGGGGCCTTGGACGTGATTTTGCGGCCAAGTATAGAACATGTTTTATTTTTTTTGCGGGGGAACTTCCATGAGATACGGGATGCGGAATGCACACGGTGTGCATTCCGCATTTTTTTTCTCCTATGGAAAAATGAATGGGTCCGTATGGTTCCGCATCTTATCCGGAAAAATGCGGATAAGATGCGGAAATGTACATACGGTCGTGTGAATGGGGCCTTGGGGCTCATTCAGACGGCTATATGATGTCCACAAAAATGCGGATCTGTTCTTTTTGCGGATGTCCGCAAAAAAAAACAGATAGCATTCTGCTTTTTTGCGGACCCATAGACTTCAATGGGGCTATGTCCTGATTTTAAGTATAGGACATGTTTCATTTGTTTTGCGGAGCCATGGAATGGAAAAAAAGGGCCCATAGAAGTGAATGGGTCAGTATGTAATCCGCAAAAAAACGGATCCGCATTTTTGCGGATATCATGCGGTCGTCTGAATGAGCCCTAGACCATATGTGTACATTTCCGCATCTTATCTGCATTTTTGCGGATAAGATGCGGAAGCATACGGACCCATTCATTTTTCCATAGGAGAAAAAAATGCGTAATGCACACCGTGTGCATTCCGCATCCCGTATCTCACGGAAGTTTCCCCGCAAAAAAAATAAAACATGTCCTATACTTGGCCGCAAAATCACCTCCGTAGCCCCATTAAAGTCAATAGGTCCGCAAAATTGCGGAACACTACGGAAGACTTTCCGTATGTCTTCCGTTCCGTTTTTATACAGACACGGAATACATACGGTCGTGTGAATGGAGCCTTAGTCAGATATTGACTAAGTTGTTTCCAATGCTTTGCACTGAACAGCCAGATCTTGACTCATGGAGCCACTTCCAATAGGTGGCACTGTTGAGATGGTTTCTTATTCTTGGGAGATACCTCTTTGCATACTCCCATGAGGAAAAAGGATGAGGTGAAAAAATTATTTTGAACTGTTAAACATTAAACTGTTCGCTGAACCCGCAGAGAATGCTGGGTCCTGCCAACAATGCACTGATGTATATGGAGGCCTTTAAAAATGATAAAGCCAAGTCTGTGGAACTCATTGTCCATGTAGTCACCATTGCTACTGTATATCGACTAATTTGCTTCGCTCACCGCTGCCTCTGGGAAGAGTGATTCCAGACAGAGCCTCCAAAACAGAACTTTTGCCAGAACTTTGATCGCCAATCACAGTGATCGCCGGTAATGCCAGATCCTTCTCCACCCCCAGTGACCTCAGCGAGTCAATGAGATCAATACATGGACGGATCTTCTCCTCATAGGTGTTATATAAGTAGTTCGTCATTCTGTAAATGTAGAAAAAATGTGCAGTACAATAAAATTTTACCTTAAAAAAGTTTTCTTGGGATACAAAATTCATGGTTTAAGGGGTTTTCCAGCCTACAGATGTTGGTGACCTATCCTCGGGGAACCAACAGTTCACTGAGTGGAAGCAGAAGGCACCATACACTGTACAGATTCAGAACCATGGCCGCCTGAAACAGCATATCAGTGGTGGTGCTGGTGTCAAACCCCCACCAATCTGATATTGATGATGTTGACCTATCCTGAGCACCCTTTTAATCTAGGACACCAATATCAGACACTCGGCAGCAGAAGAGGCATCAGCACTCTACATGCCCTTCAGTGCCTACCAGCCACAGTGCTGTACTTAGCTTCTATACCTGGTATTAAAGCTTAGAGCAGCTCAGTCCCATTCAAGGTGGGTAGCCCATCTGGTCCGATTTCACAGACAAGCTACAGTACCACAGTACCAAAAAAATTATTTAAAAGTTACTGCTGGTGGTAATAGAAAGACATCAGAACACACAGGACATTGCATTTTGGTGTGTATGGGGCTGCATAGTTGCAGGCTGGTAGGTGTGCCCCTTCTCAGTGGCAGACTTTACCCCCATGCAAACCAAGCAAATGCTTGGTTCCCCAGAGATCAGGGAGCCTCCTGATGGCCACAAGCTGTTGGCAGACAAAAAGGACGAAAGGGATGAGCATACTGCCTGTGAGGTCGGTTTAGCTGCATAGAGACCTGGGGGTGTGAGTTGGCCCTTACCACCTATAGAGCAGTAGCGGAAATATCCAGACTGCACTGTTAAGCTGGAAGTGAGGCTTATCAGGCCCTCAGGGGTGGGCCTTAGCTGGCTTATAGGGGCAGAACTTAGTAGTTCAACGAGGCAGAGCTTAGCTGTGTAAAAGGATGGAGCTTAGTAGTGTGAGAAGACAGAGCTCAGCAGTGCAGCCGCGGCCTCCCTGGTATAACTTTAGGCCCCAAAAATGCTAAACCTGCCCCTGCAGACTCATTTCCACCTCAAACGTGCCTAAAATGAAAAGAAAACGTCATGAAAGAAGTTGAACATACTGGCTGTGAGGCCGGTTTAGCAGCATAGAGACCTGAGGGTGTGAGGTGGCCCTTACCACCTATAGGGCAGTAGCGGAAATACCCAGACTGCACTGCTAAGCTATGTGTGAGACTTAGCAGGTCCTCGGGGGTGGGTCTTAGATGGCTTATGGGGGCAGAACTTAGCTGTGTGAAAGGATGGAGCTTAGTAGTGTGAGAAGACAGAGCTTAGCACTGCAGTGGCGGCCCCCCGAATGCTAAACCTGCCACTGCAGACTCCTTTCCACTGCAAGAGTACCTAAAATTGGCCCGTGAGCATCAGAACTGGACCGTGAAAGATTGTAAACATACTGGCTGTAAGGCCGGTTTAGCTGCATAGTGACCTGGGAGTGTGAGGTGGCCCTTACCATTATTAGAGCAGTAGCAGAAATGCCCAGACTGCACTACTAACCTGGGAATAAGACTTAGCAGGCATTCAGGGGTGGAACTTAGCTGGCTTATGGGGTCACAACTTAGTAGTGCAATGGGGAGAAGCCTAACTGTACAACAGGACAGAGCTTAGTAGTGTGAGGAGGCAGAGTTTAGCAGTGCAGCGGGGGTTCGCCCAGGTAAAACTTTGCTTGGGGCCACAGAAATGTTAAACCTGACCCTGCAGACCCCTTTCCCCCGCAAAAGTTCGTAAAATGGGCATGTGGGCATCAGAACTGGAACATAAAAGAAGGTAATTATACTTCCTGTGAGGCCAGTTTAGCTGCATAGAGACCTGGGAGTGGCCCTTACCACCTATAGAGCAGTAGCAGAAATGCCCAGACTGTACTACTAAGCTGGGAGTGAGGCTTAGCAGGCCCTCAGGGGTGGAGTTTAGCTGGCTAATGGGGGCAGAACTTAGTAGTGCAATGAGTAGGAGCCTAACTGTACAACAGGACAGAGCTTAGTAGTGTGAGCAGGCAGAGCTTAGCAGTGCAGCAAGGGTTCGTGAGCTGCTCTGTGATCATGTGACCAATGAACGTGCCATCACTGGCCTAGGAAGAGGCTGCAGTACTCACCAGACCAATAAGGTCTCTTCAGATGGCTGATCAGCAGGGGTACCGGGTGTTGAGCTCCCATCAATCTAATATTGATGACCTATCCAGAGGACAGGTAATCAATATCAAAGTCTTGGATAACTCCTTTAAAGGCTACCGTATGTTCACTTCTGGAGTCGAGTCAATTTTTTTTATGATTGCATTTAACTTATTTTCGGCTAAAAATCATATTTTCCATTGGTCTTTATTAAAAAAATATTGAGTTGTTCAGTCACAAAGGGTTAACTGTTTGTCTAGCTGGGTGACTGGTACTTTCACTTTGTGCCGGTCATCTAATTACCCTTATCTGTAAATTACTGAGAGGGCATAAACACTTATTTAAGCCACATTCTTATCAGTAATATAAGGATTGAGCTTTAATAAGTGTTTATGATGTGAGAGAGAAGAGATAAGCTGTCCTTCTACTCCTCAGATGATGGAATTGAGAAAAAATCCACAGGCAGCTAGTACAGCATCTCAGCTCTGTACACAAAAAAGGATTCCATATTGTTAATAAAGACCAATTGAAAAAGTGATTTTTAGGTCAAAATAAGTATAATGCAATAATAAAATAAAATCTCCCCAAAGGTGTACTGTACATAGCCTATAAGTTCATGCCTTGTCTTTTTAGTCTTGTAATCCTTGATGCAAGTAGAAAACACATGGAAGTCTCCTGTTGCCATTTGGCAAATATGGAGGCACATGGGATTATTGCTCCTCTCTTCTCTCCTCGTTCTTTTCTACTTTCTTCACTCCCCTGGGTTCATATATAAATATTCAATTATACAGTTATAAATAAGGATGTCTATTTGTACTTAAAGTTAAACTCATTTTGTACAGTATTTTACATGGTAGTGAACGGGTTAACTGTCCATGTCCTGAATGTACCAGGCGTTTCTGGAACATTCTTTCAGCAGCTCGTGAAGATGGACATTTCCACCAGGAAATGTAAGCTAGAAATGATACCTGATTCTCCACAGAGGTGTCCAGTTACCTCAGCAGTGACAGACTGGCCCACCAGAGTAACAGAAGATCTTCCGGTGGGTCCAGGGCCTGATACCTTCGTAGGCCGCAAAGATCCAGGAGAAAAAAAAGAACATAATCACTTGTCGCTAGGGTGTATTTCACTGTATCAAAACTTATTAGACTTTACTGATGATATGGGGGTTGGGCCCCAAGAATAATTTCCTCTGATGGGCCAAAGAACCCCAGTCCGAACATGTAACTCCGAATAATCAAGTGCCCCATCCTCCCTCCCAAAAATTTGTTTTAATTTCCTTACATCACATGACTTTTAGAGGGTTGAGTCACCAAGCTGAATAGCCAGGTAGATTTGAATGTTTGGTCATTATGATTTCTGGGCATAGGAGATTGGGGTATTATGTAGTATCATTACATAATCATTCTCCCTTTGTGCCAGGACACAGTAATAATACCCACACTGTGCCTCCTTCACACTAGTTATGCCCTTCACAGTAGTTATGCCCATATGTGTCTCCAATGCCGGTAATTTTTTTTCTAGCACTTCCAAAAACACTCACCTCCTCCATTTGCTTGCACTGCTAACTGGCAGCTTAGGTCCTGTCCTGAGCTTCCAGACAGCAGTGACCATCCAGCACAGCGAGAGCAAATGTGGGAGGTGAGTGTTTTTTGGGAGTTTTTTGTCAGAAGCAGAGAAGGGGGCACTAACGGGAATTATTCTTCCCGGGGGTATTAATGGGGGCATTATTCTTCCTGGGGGCACTAATGGAGGCATTATTCTTCCTGGGGGGCACCAATGGGGGCATTATTCTTCCTGGAGGCACTAATGGTGGAATTATTCTTCCTGGGGGCATTAACAGGGGCATTATTCTTATGGAGGGCACTAATAGGGGCATTACTCTTCCTGGGGGGCATTAATGGGAGAATTATTCTTCCTGGGGGACACTAATGGGGGCATTATCCTTCCTGGGGGCATTAATGGGGGGCATTATTCTTTCTGGGGGGCACTAATGAGGGAATTATTCTTCCTGGGGGGTACTAATGGGGGCATTATTCTTCCTGGAGGCATTAATGGGGGAATTATTCTTCCTGGGGGCACTAATGGGGGCATTATTCTTATGGAGGGCACTAATGGGGGCATTACTCTTACTGGGGGCACTAATGGGGCATTATTCTTCCTGGGGGACACTAATGAGGGCATTATTCTTCCTGGGGGACACTAATGAGGGCATTATTCTTCCTGGAGGCATTAATGGGGGCATTATTCTTATGGAGGGCACTAATGGGGGCATTACTCTTACTGGGGGTACTAATGGGGGCATTAATATTACTGGGGGCTTTAGTGGGAACAGTATTAATTCTGGGGGGGCGCTAATAGGGGCACTATTAAAGGGGTTTTCCGGGAGTTAACTACTGATGACCTATCCACAGAAGAGTCGTCTCAGTACATTTTACTGCAGGTTTGTGGGAGCACAGCGTCAGAATGGAAGTGAGTATGAAGATAAAACTTACATATTCGGATTCAGCATCATTTACACTATACATCTCTTACTCTAGTTCAGGGGGTGTTTCGGAGATGACAGGTTCCCTTTAACTCCCTTTAACTCCTGTAATACTGGGGGCACTAATGGGGGCATTAATATTATTGAGAGCCACAGTATGATAGCGACTTAGAACCCAGTATTTTTTCATGGGAAAGGTGGCAACCTTATGTGTTCCCCTGCCCCTGTCCACAAAGCACTGAGGGAAGGGGGGCCCAAGCTGAACTCTTTCACCAGGGCCCATGGGCCTTTAGCTAGGCCCCTGGATAGAATATACTCTTACCTGCTTGGTGTTCAGAGCTCAGTCTGTGAGTGACGCTGCTGCTGCCGAGCCTCGAGGAGAATGGAGAAGTGAGATCATGAAGGAGCTTTATGTACCACAGGACTGGAAACAGTGATGGGAGGGGGGATTTCATCATTGTAAGAAAACGATACTGAAACTATTGCATCTTCGGGGAAAGAAAACATTCCCGGGCCTGAGATTTCTGCAGACTCATAGAAGTAGATGCCACTGCTAGGAGAGGATGCTGAGAGTTGTAGTCCATGGAGGTTAAGGAGACATGTATTACACATGTGCAGGGATTCAGAGAGAGTTGTCTGGCTTCCTTAGCAGTACAGTATTTGGGGTCAGACTTGCCTACAGAGGGGGACATTTATCAAGAACAGTGTTTTCCACGCCGGTCTTGATTCCCCCGTTGCGGCGCTGGAGGTTGCGCCAAATTTATGTACAGGCACACAGGATCTCTCATAAATTTGTCGCATTCTCCGTCAGGCTGTGCGACAATCTAAGATCTACGGCAGCCTCCTTGCTGCTATAGATTCCTGTCTGTATTCACGGCAGAAAACTGAGGTGAGTAAAGATAAATGTGGAGGATGTGCAGCGACGCCCCCTTTTCTCGCCAAAGGGGGAAAAGACTCAGATTTTGCTGCCGATATGGCGTGCGACAAGATCTGCAAATTTTTTTTAAGCCACAAGTGATGACGTCCTGTGACTCAACATGCTGGACGCTGTAGTTCCCTCCTTTTATACCTCCTCATGTAATGTACTTTGATATCACATAATAGCCTGGACATGCTGGGAGTTGTAGTTCTTCCCTCATCCCTCCCCCTGTAATGTTCTCTGTAATCAAATGGCCTGGACATGCTGGGAATTGTAGTACCCTCCTCATATCTTCTTCTTTAATGTCCTCTGATATCACATATGTACAGCCTGGACATGCTGGGAGTTGTAATCCTCTCTTCGTGTTCCTCCTTACTGTAATGTCTTCTGATATCACATAATAGCCTGGCCATGCTGGGAGTTGTAGTTCTCCTCTCATATCTAACCCTGTAATGTTCTCTGTAATCAAATAATAAATAATAGCCTGGGCATGCTGGGAGTTGTAATCCCCTCCTCATATCTTATCCTGTAATGTCCTCTGATATCACATAAGTACAACCTGGACATGCTGGGAGTTGTAGTCTTTTCCTCTTCTTCCTCCTTACTGTAATGTCCTCTGATATCAAATAATAACAGTCTGGACATGCTAGGAGTTGTAGTCTTCGCCTTCTATACTTCCTTCCTGTAATGTCCTCTGATATCACATATTAACAATCTGGACATGCTAGGAGTTGTAGTTCTCACTACATGGCGCTGGCTAGGGAGACCGGGATGTGCTCCGGTCATCGGGAGAACGGGGCTAGGTGAATATTACTGATTTTTATTTTATTTACACCACTGGGGGCCATCACTTATATTAGGGGGAGTTCTAATGAATAGGGGTATTAAGAGGGAGCATTACTGTAAGGATGGACTAAGGGGGCAAAAGTACTGTGTAGGGGCACTAAAAAGGCATGACTACTGAGTGAGTGGGGGATTTTGGCAAGTGTGGGTGGTCTTGACTAGCTGTGGGGGGGGGGGTTGGTTGCTCAGTGGGAAACTATGATGAGGCCATTATGTGGGTGCATTAAAGGGGTTCTCCCATGAATAATGTAAAAAGTGAAAATCAGACATCATATAGGACATGACAACCTCTTTCTAACAAAGCTAGAACCAGCCCTGTATCTCACATGGATCCAGAGATCTCCCCAGTCATTGCTCTGCTAGATTTATATCAAGCTGACAGCTTAAGGGAGTGTCTTTTCCACTGCAGTTAAGGAGGCGTGTCCATGTTCTGCCTATCACAGCTCAGGGGGCGTGTCTCAGCTCACAGCTCAGGAGACAGTTGAAAGATGAAACTGAGCATGTGCGGCCTTCTCAGTGAGCAGGTCAAAGAAATAAGAAATTAAGTGTCCCTGTACAGATCCATTTTACTGAATAACTCAGTAGCTATACAAAATTTTTAATTACATGCAATTACAAAAGTATCCAGACCTGGGTGCTGGTTTGAAAACTGCAGAAATTTTTTGTGGGACAATCCCTTTAAGTGGACATCACACTGTGTGAGTGTAAAGATGTACATTGGCCTGAGTTAGGGGCGTGAGAACATTTTTAAAAAATGGCCGCTCCATGCTACACATGCCACCAATAATTGTCCCTCCTCTGGCATTTTTAAAATTTGGGAAGTATGGCAGTTTGGATACATGTACCCGATGAGAATGATGACCATATCTCCTGGAGAGTAGAGAAATTGACTTCTTCGTCTCTTTCATGCAGTTTTGAACATATTTCTTGCCTTAAGTTACCACTGAGATAAGAATACCCACTGTAGAAGGCTGAAACATGTCAGTGAAGTACTCTAGACCTGGAGATATCTGTAATTGTTTAGTTATGTTATGGGACTTTCCAATTCTCCTGTGAGACCGCTACTCCAGAGAGACTGCAGGAGACTACATGGTACAGATACCTGCAAAGCTACACCGTGGATAGTCAGCAGAGTGACCAGCAAACCACAGTGTTACAGATCCTGCTGCATTTGAGGGACTACAGTTAAGACACCCATCACCTAAATAACAATCAGGCCAGAGCAACTCAAAGCCTGCATTACACAGTGAACACCTATATCCACATGTTTATACCTGTTAGCCAGAAGTTCAAGGGAGGGAGACATCATCAAGATACCAGAGGCACACCAGAGGCCCATTAAGCTTCCATTTTGCAAGCCACCATATGTCATCATCTGAGGACAGAAACTGCACTTAGTACCAACTACTGCTGGATGTACAAGTCATCTTTTGCACTGGGATTTTCACCGACTAGCAGTTTGAAGAGGAGGTGGTGCTCCATGCGAGTACTGCTTCCTCTTCAGTACTCTGCACATCATTTCCCTTGCAATGGAGGCATAGTGTAATTACAAGTACTCGCTCCATTCAAGTACAATGCTGATTGGCCAACACCAATGTAAATTTTTAATTTGTTTACAACATTTTCCACTTGATCTGTCTTCTATTCGGAGTTTATTGTACCATACATAATGACCTATTCATACTCTCTGTAATACAATCATATCTATTAGTATGGCCAGGGCCGTATTACCAACTAGGTAATACGCCGGGTTAATCTATAATGATCTTGTAAAAAAAATAAAAATTGTAAAACCATCCTGGCTTTTTTTTCCCCCGGGGGGGGGGGGGGTGCGCTGTGGTAAATCTTTCTTTAGGACGTACAGAGCGCCCTCTGACCTGACGCTGCAGGAGGTCAGGTGACTTCAGCGCGGGCCCCTGGAAGAGGAGAGAGCGGGGCCACAGCCAGGACCAGAGGTAAGTTGTTGTTTTTTTTCTTGTCTGATCTGAGGTCTGAAGTGGGGGCCAAAAAGGGATCTGGACAGAATGGGGGGATCTGAAAAGTGGCAACAGAATGGGGGGATCTGAAATGGTGGGGACACAATGGGGGGGTCTGAAATGGTGGGACAGAATGGGGGTGATCTGAAATGGTGGGACAGAATGGGGGGGATCTGAAATGGTGGGACAGAATGGGGGGGGATCTGAAATGGTGGGACACAATGGGGGGGGGATCTGAAATGGTGGGACACAATGGGGGGGTCTGAAATGGTGAGACAGAATGGGGGGTCTGAAATGGTGAGACAGAATGGGGGGATCTGAAATGGTGGGACAGAATGGGGGGGTCTGAAATGGGGGGATCTGAAATGCTGGGACAGAATGGGGGGGATCTGAAATGGTGGGACAGAATGGGGGGGTCTGAAATTGTGGGACAGAATGGGGGGGTCTGAAATTGTGGGACAGAATGGGGGGGTCTGAAATGGTGGGACACAATGGGGGGGGGGTCTGAAATGGTGGGACAGAATGGGGGGGTCTGAAATGGTGGGACAGAATGGGGGGATCTGAAATGGTGGGACAGAAATGGGGACCAGAAAGGGGGGTCTAAAATGGGAGCCAGAAAAGGGGTTCTGACATGGGCCCCAGAAGGAGAGTTCTATATGGGGGCCACAAGAGTATGATATGGGGCCAGAAGGGGGGTTATGATTGGGGATCTAATTAGGGGTCTGAAGGTGGTCTGATTAGGGGCCTGAAGGGTCTGACTAGGGGTCTAGAGGGGTCTGATTGGGGGTCTGGAAGCCTAATGAGGGTCTGATAGGGGGTCTGGAGGTCGAAGAAGGGATGATCCTAACTAAGATTGTGCCCCCTCTTGCCCTGGGCCCCATAGTATTCGCATGGTCTGCTTCTATGGTAGTTACGCCCCTGGTAGTAAGTGTTCAATTCCCCTGTAGCAACCCTACAGGAGACATGGAGAATTACACAGATCCCATTACTCAGAGGTCTGCGAATATTTTTAAATATTAGATCATATGTCGGGTCTTCAAGAGACTCTTTTTGTAGCTGTTTTCCTAAACTGACATAGTGGTAACTAAACATCTAGGCCTAACTATGTGATATCATGGCCACCCAAAACGTTGGTGGGGAGCCTTAATCCTTTAGCAGCCAAGACTCATTTTGAGTCTTCTTGTCTCCAGACACAAAATTGCATCAACTAAGTCATTCCTGCAGCCACAGCGTACAGGGGTGGATTGGCCATAGACCTTACAAGGAAAATTTCCCGGTGGGCCGATGCCCAGGGGGCTGCCTGAACACTCCTCAAGGCCGACCCCGTGGAAGTTTTTGGGGATATATTTTGTGTTGCTGGCAGTATTTTGTGACTGTGGTATGTGGCTCTGTTGGGGTGGTATAATGTGCCACAATATGGTATTGCTGGCCCTGCCTTCCATCAATTCAGACCCAACTACAAAACTGGGCCACTTTTAGTATTTTTTCCAGGGCCACTTTAAGTTCTTAGTCCACCCTTGACAGCGTACCACGAATACAGACAATGACTGCCTCACCTGTCACGGTTTTCAGGACGTTTTTGGCGGGATCCTTCAAGACTTCAATCATCTCTTTAATGATTGCTTCACATATCTTATAATTCATAAATCCCGGGAGTTCCCTTCCTCTGTGAAGCTTTTCAAATTCCTCTAGTTCATCCTTGAGAGTGGTGTTAACTGAAAAAAAATTACAGTATATTGTTGACGTGAATTTTATGGTAGTTGTAGCAGCAAGGTACTCAGATATTCTTGAGTAAAGTTACTACACATCACGCTTGTAGCTTGGGCCCATAGATTTTGTTTAAAGGGGTTTTCTTATCCTCAGGATTGGTCACCAATATTGGTTGGAGCATGACTCCCGTCACTCTGCTGATCAGCTGTTTGAAGAAGCCATTGAACTCCGGTGAGAGCTTTGGCCTCATTATAACTGTCCATTGTACAGTGGCTGTGATCGGCATTGCAGTTCAGCCCCTTTCGCATGAACGCGACGCTCACCCAAGTACCGAAGCCTCTACAAACAGCTGATTGGTGGAGTGCCAGGGTGTCAGGAGTACAAGCCCCACTAATCAGTTATTGATGAATATTTTCTTCCAGAAAGACCCCTTTAAATCAAGTTTTAACGTAAAGCATATATTTTTAAAGAATTTGGTAACTTTTTTTAAAATTTTCCATGTCACTATCTATTTTAAAAAATAATCCTGAAATCCTGCAGGTTTCATATAGAACCTCATATTATGCTGACACCTGTTCTGTAGAGATCGCTTCTCAGCAGTCATCTAATTATCCTCACAGGCAGGATTACAATGGCAGTTACCACTTATGTATAGATAACATGGATGCTGCTCATCTCCTCTTCCTTCCTGCACAGGTCACAGAGCGGGTCCACAATGCTCTCCCATAGAAGTCAAAGACTCCTCTCCAGACTAAAAAATCCTTTGGCCTATGAGGCTGCTGTAAAGAAAAATTCTGAATGCTTTTAACAGCAGAAAATAAAACAGAAAAAAAGAAAATCATATTTAGTATATATTATTTTGTATCTGGATTTAATTAGTAAAACAAAACAAAAACATCAATGTGAGGAGTGGCTTTAAAGAGTGTCTCTTGCTCTGGAGGGCTCAGCATGTCCATGCAGTATACAGGGGGTGCATTGATTTGATTGAGGATGGTGTAATTCTTCATTTCACCTGTGGTGGTGCTAAAGGGAAATTAAAAACCTGCAATCGTCAACAAATTCCCAACAGTGGTTCAGACTGTGATCTACTTCTTGTCAGACCCCCGTAATGGAAAGGAATTGTCTAAAGTGGACGCCACCCTTTCACTAAAAAGCATCTGTTACAGATCTCTTTAACCTATAGGATTCACCGTAAGTGGTAAATACACCTTTTTGTAGATATCGAGACATACTGCACCCTGCAAAAGTTTTAGGCGGGTGTGGGGGAAAATGCTGCAAATTAAGAATGCTTTCAAAAATAAAAGTGTTAATCGATTACCAAAATGCAAAGTAAATGAGCAAAAATTTTAATTAAAGGGGTTGTCCAAGTTATTTTGTATGTTTCTAACTAATCAAATACAACAGCTTTTCCATACACTTTCTGCTTCTAAAGCTGCTGGTTTCTCAGATTTCACTGAGGGTCACATGACTTGTGTTGTCAGCTTCTCTCCCTGCTAATCAAGCAGATAATAGTCTGTACACCAGAAGTCACTATGATGGCCACGCCCCCTGCTCTGCCGGCTCTTGCTCTCTGCTCTCTGCCTGGATTCTTTCAGATAAAACATT
This sequence comes from Rhinella marina, assembly GCA_900303285.1. NCBI lineage: Eukaryota > Metazoa > Chordata > Amphibia > Anura > Bufonidae > Rhinella > Rhinella marina. Next base: position 39,406 of record ONZH01008043.1, on the reverse strand, counting down.
AACCCCTTCAGCCAGAACACACTCAGGGCTCAAGGCTTTACAACAGTAGGGGAAGGAAGGGGGAAGTTCCTGTGTGCATCAGCAGTGTCATTGTACAGCTGGGACTTGTAGTCCTACACATACAACATGCTGCTGAGTATTCTAGCAGTCAGACATATCACTCAGGGCAGCACTCCCTTTGCAGAGCAGGGGGAGGGGCAGAGATTGTTGTTACTGCAGGTAAACAAAGGCCAGAAGAGAACCAGGGAAATGAGGAAATCTATTTTTTTTTTTTTGCCTAAAACTTGCTTAACTTAGTTATATATTGCTTCCCATCAGATTTACAGTGCTATATATTTTTTTCATTTCTCGGACAACCCCTTTAAACTAATATTTGGTGTGATCACCAGTTACCTTCAGAACAGCATTAATTCTTCTAGGTACACACAGTTTTTGAAGGAATTCGGCAGGGAGTATGTTCCAAACATATTGGAGAACTGACCACTGATCTCCTGTGGATGTAGGCTTGCTTAAATCCTTCTGTTTCTTCATGTAATCCCAACTATGGTGTTGAGATCAGGGCTTTCTGGGGACCATAACATCAGGATTAATGGTGTCCTCGATGCAAAGAAATAGAGGCAGATACTTATCCATCATGCCGTACCATTAAAGGGGTTCTTCGAGAATTAAGAAAATGAAAATACTTAAATATTACTTCATGATAAATATATTCCCAAATACCTTTCATTAGTTATAATGGCTCGTTTTGTCTGGGGAGCAATCATCAGGAGAAATAAAATGGCCGCCGTCCTATTAGTGCACACAGAACCTGTCCTAATCACACAGGAGGACAAGTTACTTCAGAAAGGGAAGTGGCGTGACTCCTAAAAAATAACTTTTATTAGACCATTAAAATGCATAATTGCATATGTCACTAACTACATATAGGCGTATATGGAGGGCGGTGGGGGGGGGAAGAAAATATAATTTACTGGCCCTATTAAGCGTTAATGTGTGCCCTATGCCCAGGGATTACCACCTGATGGTGGGGGTACCTTGTCCCCGAACCTGCCCTGATAAACCCTAGGAATACCCTACAAACAAAAAGGTGAAATATTTCTTATAAACCCCGACGCATTTCACCCAAACGGGATCATCAGGGGGTGATGGTAGCCACAAATGTAGGGATAGTTGCTCTTAATAATAGTACAAATAATAATAAAATGATAAAGCCAAACATGGAGACAATATTATGATGGTAAACTCGCCAAGAGTGTTCCTGACATCATTGTTACAGATGTAAACAAAAAGGAGATAAGTTATAGTGATGTACTTGCCACTGCCAGGTAATAATTGCAGATAGTGGTAGTGAGCTGATGACAATGGTGGTAAGTGAGAAGTAGCGTCCCGCGGCGCCACATGGGACGCTACTTCTCGCTTGCCACCATTGTCATCAGATCAACTATCCCTACATTTGTGGCTGCAATCACCCCCTGATGATCCAGTTTGGGTGAAACGTCGGGGTTTATAAGAAATATTTCACCTTTTTGTTTGTAGGGTATTTCTAGGGTTTATCAGGGCAGGTTCGGGGACAGGGTACCCCCACCATCAGGAGGTAATCCCTGGGCATGGGGCATACATTAAGGCTTAATAGGGCCAGTATATTATATTTTGTTTCCCCTCCCACTGCCCTCCAGATATGCCTATATGTAGTTAGTGACATATGCAATTACGCATTTTAATGATCTAATAAAAGTTATTTTTTAGGAGTCACGCCACTTCCCTTTCTCATGTTATATTTTGCGTTCTCCTTCCCTATCTCGAATATTATAATTTTCACTTTTGTTTGCCAACAAGTTACTTCACAACACTGAGGTAAAGAGCTGCCTCATCCTCCTCTCTGCTCTGCTTGTCAGGGATTATGATTCTGAATACAGATGATAAGATCGTCACCTGAATCTTTGTAGGAATGAAGTCCATGAGCAGATGTCTGTCCTGTCCGTCTTCTCTGTACTTCATGTCTCCTCATGAACTCCATTTCTACAGAGATTCAGCTGTATTCACAATGCTAATCCCTGACAAGCAGAGCAGAGAGGAGGATGAGGCAGGTCTTTACCTCAGTGTTGTGAAGTAACTTGTCCTCCTGTGTGATTAGGACAGGTTTATGTGTACTGGTAGGACGGCGGCCATTTTATTTCTCCTAATGATTGCTCCCCAGACATAACGAGCCATTATAACTAATGAAAGGTATTTGGGAATATATTTATAATGAAGTAATATTCACGTATTTTCATTTTCTTAATTCCCGGAGAACCCCTTTAAGGAGGGGTCTGATTGGCTCCAGCTTTATTCTGCAGCAAGACAACGACTCCAGACATGCAGCCAATGTCATTAAGTCTTTAGTGTAAAGACGTACAAGGCGCCCTGGGAATGATGAAATGGCCCCTAGAGAGCCCTGAAGTCAACATCATCAAGTCTGTCTGGGATCACATTACTAGAGAGAAGGATTTCAGCAAGCCTACATCCTCAGATGATCTGTGGTTAGTTCTCCAAGATTTTTGGAACAACCTCCCTTCTGATTTCCTTCAAAAACTGTGTGTACATCTACCTAGAAGAACTGATGCTGAAGGCAAAGGGCAGTCACCCCAAATACTGATTGGATTTAGGTTTCTCTTTTGATCTTTGACTTTGATTTTTTTAAAATAAACTATTAACGCTTCTATTTTCTGAAGGCCTACTTAGTATGTGGAGGGTCTCAGATGCTCCCAGTTGGATCAGTCTATAAGGATGTCTGAAAGCTGCCTCCACCATTTCAGTAAAAATGAACCAAGTGTCATAACTTACATCTGCTGATCATCTCATCCAGCTCTTCCTGCCAAGTACTGAAGCATGTCCGAACTGTGGGATAAAGCTTGGGGGTTTGTGTAAGTGACACAAATTCTTCTCCTTGTATAACGTGGGCAATGTCCAGGTTAAATTGCTGAATTTTCTGTCATGGTATAAAATAACAGATATAAATAAAGCTGAAGAAACTCTGTTATTGAGGACCTTGACTTATCTACCCCATATCTATTCACAAAAAGCAGCTATGATGTAGTCCTATACATGTGCCACCCCAAGGAGCAAGCAGGGTGAACATAAGTGGAGTTTGGCATCTCCAACCATGGTACCATCACTCAGGAATGAAATGGGTGAATTGATAGGCATCCTGCAGCCAGGTGCTGCTGTGGGCCGCTACCCTTTAATCAATGGGGCAACACATTGTGGCTCAAGCTCACATTTATAGGGTTCTTCAGCTAACTTGTGGAGAGGAGATACCTTAACCAGCATTTATCCTTCTGTTGCTTTGTTGATTCCGCAATCCTGGCAGGGCTAATATATGACTGGGGGCTCGTCCTCTATGTTATGCAGCTAAACAGAAAGAAAGACAAGCGCATCCAATTGAGACATCAATTGCCCGTGGCCAGTCCGGTGTTCACGTGACCCATTTTGTGGTACACTCCGAAAGAACCACTTTAAATTCTAAGAAATAAAAAGGCCAGTCACAGAGTAAGTAATGCTCTTGGCGTGTTACCAACCTAAATGGCAACAGCAAATTTTAGAACGGGGCCCCCCCTCAGCAACTTCTTCGCAACCCCCAACTCACGCATCCCCCATTCCTGTGGGTGATCAAAACTGTTCTCTCAGACGAGGCCTGGCAGCTGCTCTGTCCGTTTCCTACACGTATATACTGTATATAATGTCATTGTATAATACTGTTGAGGGGGCCCTGACAATAAAATCTTTTAGTATTCCTCCTGAGAGGGCCCCTTGTGAATCTGGGCCCCAAAGCAGCCGCTTCCCCTGCTTCCCCTATAGCTACGCCCCTGATGTGTATATCAATATAATGTTTGCAACTGTTTTACTATGTAATGTGCCTGGTGTATCAGCAGGTGGCAGAAAGCCAGGCAGAGCTGTAGTTTCTCAGAATGGACCTTTCCATGCCATTCGGACCCCACTTCTGGACAGAAGTGGACTTTTCCCACTTCCTGCAGGAAGGGAGGAGATCTAGTTAGAACCAGTCTAGAGCACCCCCTGCTAGGGGAAGAGTGTGCAGGGCACGTCTCTGCTGGACATGCCCACACCAGCCAGAACACCTTCAGCTCTGGTGGCCAGCAAGACAGAAGTATAAAGCCTCAGCAGCCAGGAGGTTTCCCTGGCACAAGATGAGTTTGACCAAGAAAGAAAGTGCAGCCTTTGCAGCCATCCAGAAGAAATTCAAGTTTACAGAGAGTTTGTTAGTACACCAGTGAGCTACAGAGATATAGCAGATCATTTTGCCTGCCAAGTTTATAAGCTAAAACCTGCTTGAAGCCAAGATAAAGCCAGAAGTTTGTTGTTTGGATGCAAGTCTACCAAAGTAAAGCTGAGTTGGATTTCAGGTCTGGACTCATTTATTACTACGTCCCCCAATTATTCGCCCTATTTTTTGCAACTGGAGCCAAAGCCTGGGGTCCAGCCATTTCCAGGTAGGAGCACCGTGACACTGTGAGACATTTTAGGCCACACAATCATACCACTCGGCATTCCTACACCTGGGACGTGCATGGCAACATACTTACATACCTAGCGGGCCCTGGAGGGAGGCGGTCCGTTGCAAAAGGAAAGGTCGAAACGCTAAGTGATACGGCGCTGTTTACCCAATAGAGGCAAAAATGGGACATTGGAATCCCTTTAGTGTGCCTTATCAGGGGCGTAACTACCATAGCGGCAGACCATGCGACTGCTATGGGGCCCAAGGCAAGAGGGGGCCCAATCTTAGTTGGGATCATCTCCTCTTCTACTGGGGGTGAAAACTTGGTCAGGACTCTACCCTCTAAAGGAACAACTTTTAGCAAACGAGGCAGTGGGAAAGTGGCCCAAAGGTCATTGAAAGGGGTTTAGGCAGAAACCCTTCTGTCCTGTGTGAGGGGCCTGGTGTGATCCTTGCTATGGGGCCCTTACTTCTCTATGTACGCCATTGGTGCTATTTTATAGAACGGTATATACAGTACAGACCAAAAGTTTGGACACACCTTCTCATTTAAAGAGTTTTCTGTATTTTCACGACTATGAAAATTGTAGATTTACACTGAAGGCATCAAAACTATGAATTAACACATGTGGAATTATAAACTTAACAAAAAAGTGTGAAACAACGGAAAATATGTCTTATATTCTAGGTTCTTCAAAGTAGCCACCTTTTGCTTTGATTACTGCTTTGCACACTCTTGGCAATCTCTTGATGAACTTCAAGAAGTAGTCACCTGAAATGGTTTTCACTTCACAGGTGTGCCCTGTCTAATAATAATAAGTGGGATTTCTTGCCTTATAAATGGGGTTGGGACCATGAGTTGTGTTGGGCAGAAGTCAGGTGGATACACAGCTGATAGTCCTACTGAATAGACTGTTAGAATTTGTATTATAGCAAGACAAAAGCAGCTAAGTAAAGAAAAACGAGTGGCCATCATTACTTTAAGAAATTAAGGTCAGTCAGTCCGAAAAATTGCGAAAACTTTGAAAGTGTCCCAAAGTGCAGTTGCAAAAACCATCAAGCGCTACAAAGAAACTGGCTGACATGAAGACCGCTCCAGGAAAGGAAGAAAAAGAGTCACCTCTGCTGCTGCGGATAAGTTCATCCGAGTCACCAGCCTCAGAAATCGCAGGTTAACAGCAGCTCAGATTAGAGACCAGGTCAATACCACACAGAGTTCTAGCAGCAGACACATCTCTACAACAACTGTTAAGAGGAGACTGTGTGCAGCAGGCCTTCATGGTAAAATAGCTGCTAGAAAACCACTGCTAAGGACAGGCAACAAGCAGAAGAGACTTGTTTGGGCTAAAGAACACAAGGAATGGACATTAGACCAGTGGAAATCTGTGCTTTGGTCTGATGAGTCAAAATTTGAGATCTTTGGTTCCAACCACCGTGTGCGACGCAGAAAAGGTAAATGGATGGACTCTACCTGCCTGGTTCCCACCGTGAAGCATGGAGGAGGTGTGATGGTGTGGGGGTGCTTTGCTGGTGACACTGTTGGGGATTTATTCAAAATTGAAGGCATACTGAACCAGCATGGCTACCACAGCATCTTGCAGCGGCATGCTATAACATCCGGTTTGCGTTTAGTTGGACCATCATTTATTTATCAACAGGACAATGACCCCAAACACACCTCCAGGCTGTGTAAGGGCTATTTGACCAAGAAGGAGAGTGATAAGGTGCTACGCCAGATGACCTGGCCTCCACAGTCACCAAACCTGAACCCAATAGAGATGGTGAAGACAAAAGGGCCAACAAGTGCTAAGCATCTCTGGGAACTCCTTCAAGACTGTTGGAATACCATTTCAGGTGACTACCTCTTGAAGCTCATCAAGACAATGCCAAGAGTGTGTAAAGCAGTAATCAAAGCAAAAGGTGGCTACTTTGAAGAACCTAGAATATAAGACATATTTACAGTTTTTTCACAGTTTTTTGTAAAGTATATAATTCCACATGTGTTAATTCATAGTTTTGATGCCTTCAGTGCGAATCTACAATTTTCATAGTCATGAAAATACAGAAAACTCTTTGAATGAGAAGGTGTGTCCAAACTTTTGGTCTGTACTGTATGTTTGGTAGAGTGGAATGGGTGACATATTCGTACACGTAAGGTGTACTTTGGAAGCCCTTCCTAGTGTATACATCACGTTTCCTGAGAAATGTTCATTATATAATGTTCATTAAAGAATTATTAGCCTCCATATCATTTACCTCCACCAGGAAGGCCAGTCTCTCGCTCTCATCCTCTGGGACACCTTCTCCACACTTTTCCAGCTCATCTTTTGTGATCTGAAGTTTGTTTTTTATCTGATCCTCCAGTGCAGGAAGCGATTTCTGTCAATGAAAGAAAAGTGCATTAAATTAAGGCGACACCGTGACTTCAAAGCCAAGAGCTGCCTCCTGCCTCCTCTAATTGGCAGATCCTCAAGATTAGAAATTAGCCCTGGCACACAAACTACATCGGCCTACATAAAATATTGTCCATGGGTTTTCCATGCAGCAGACAGCGGGAACTCTAATGGCCCAGACCGGCAGAAACGCTGATCTGGGCCTTTTAAACTTTTAGATGCCACAGGCCATAGTGCCCATGGCATCTAATGGGATTAGAGGTAGGGAGCTTCCTCTGCGCCTGATAGGCACTCAATGAATGAGATTGCAAGGTGCCAATTTCTGTGCCTGCAGCCTTATGAAGGCCCCAAGCCTGCCTCCATCCTGTCCTAGCAGGCCAGGCATCTCTGGTGCAGCCTCCTGGTGGATGTCAGTATAGCACTGACAGTAAAATATATTGCACTGCATGAACAGTAAAATGTATATTAGAAGCAATCTATCTACCTTCTGGGGCTATTAAAAAGTTTTACAAAAATAAGAAAAATCAATGTTAAAAAAACACTCTGCATTTAAAAAAAAAGAAAGTTTTTCAATGGAAAAAGTGTCAAAAGAAAAAACCCCTCCACATATTTGGTATCACCATATCTGTAACCACCTGCCCTACACAGTTATCATGTCATTTATCCCATACGGTAAACGCCATAGAAAAAAAAATACCAGAATTGCAGGTTTTTTTGCTTATTTCCTACCAAACAAATGGAATTTAAAAAATGCTCAAAAAGTGTAGGTCAAAATGATACCAATGAAAACTACACGTCATCCCGCAAGCCCTTACACAGCTCCGTAGAAAGAAAAATAAAAAAGTTATGGCTCTTGGGATGCAGCACTGCAAAAACATTCTTTGTTATCGCTATAATCGTAAAATTATCATGTTATTTATGCCAAAAAATTAACGCCACAAAATTTATTTAAAAAAAACTCACTAGCAGTATTGCCATTTTTTCTCATCTACCCCAGAAGATGTTAATAAAATTAAGTAAGTTATGTGTTCCCCAAAATGGCGCAATAAACAAGCCCTTCTACGACTACATCGACAGAATAAAAAAGTTCTTGGAAGGTGACAATGAAAAAATGAAAAAGAAAAATCACTTGTTCATTAAAACAAGCAGGTCACTAAGGGGTTAATGTCTGACCGGAGGCGAGGATTGGGTCTTTTAAGGGATATCTTCTCTGAGACAACCCCTTCAAGACTTTACGGTCTAGAATGGGGCAGGTACAGTTCCAAAATGAACAAATTTAGCAATTGTTAAACTTGCAAATTTTGAGCTTTTCCCTAATTTTTTTTTATTTACCCATAAAATTTATTGCTATGGGCAATGTCTTCGCTTTGGCCTGTTTCACACAGTCAGTGTTTGTAAGCCAAAACTAGAAGTGTAACCTACAGAGAAAAGGTATCATACAAAAAATTTGTGCCATTTCTTTGTTTTGGACCCACTCCTGGTTCTTGCATTACTGACCTAATCCTGACCGTGTGAAAGAGGCCAATGGCATGTTTTCAAGTCGACGCAACATACTTTCCTCTAAACCCACTTCCCGCACTTTATTATGGAATGGATTTTGATAGAACACAGTCTATTACTTACTTTGATGTGCTCCACAAGTTCCGAGGTGAGTCGTGTAGCCAGACGTGGGATGGTCGCGTTCTCCTCAAGGTGACTGCATTGATCGAAATAAGTGCATGACCAGATGTTTCGAATGTAAAACCGTACAGATGTAAAAGAGTTGAATTAGGGCCCTTTCACACGACCGTATGCCCCCCCCCGAGACATACGGTTCGTGAGCGGGCCATATGTCCCGGAGCGGCATCGATTGTGCGCATGGGAGCACACAGCATCATAGATTACAATGATGCTGTGCACATTGGGCCGCCCGCCGGGCTATTGTCCTGCACTGCACTATTGTCCTGTACTCTATGATGCTGTGCGCTCCTGTGCGCACGATCGATGCCGCTCCGGGACATATGGCCCGCTCATGAACCGTATCTTTCGGAGGGCATATGGTCTTGTGAAAGGGCCCTTAGTCATTTAAAGCTGTATAAATGAACAGTTTTACAAGAAATTCAAACCCCATGTGGACATACCCTTAATGTTTCTTATGTGCATCCCTCATCAGGGTATGACCATCCATCACCAGTTGTGAATTTGAATACTGCATAGCCATACAGGCCGCAGTGGGCTGTAATTAAACTAAGGAGACCGCACTATTCTGTGGGTCTGTATTGGTAATGGCCGCAAAGTATGGAAGGTGCTGCATGGCCCTCAACAGTACAGAGCCACTGAACGGTGTGGTCTCATTAGCTTACTTGGACCCTACTGTGTCCTGTACACCTGCACGGTACTCAATCGTAACGCAGCCGCGTCGCAAGCACCGACGTCGCATGTGGTCATACCCTTAGTGATCCCTTTTGGTTTATTGATAGTCACTTAGATAGCACTACAGATCAGCTGTCCATCTTCATGTTACATTGCCCGTCCTTCATAGAGGAAAACGGCTTTAGGATAGGTTCACATGGAGTTTTTTGGAGAAGATTTTGAGCCGATTTTTCCTGTAGGTTTTTCAGCCAAGGACGGAAGTAGATTCAAAAGGAATCCGAAATATAAAAGAAGGAATTTTCACTCCTGCTGGAACCACTTCTGCCTTGGCTGAAAAACTTTCAAAAAACTCATTGTGAATCTACCCTTATTGCTAGAATCTCTAGCCTCAGCAAACAGAAAATGAGGCACTTTCTTTTAGTTATTGGTAATTTACCCTCTTTGTTAGTACCTCACCTGAAAAACGCATGGTTTTTAAAAAAGTTTTCCTCCTTCTGAATGGCTTCTTTCAGGGATAACCTATTCTGGATCTCCTGCTGTCCCCGACATTTCACAATCGTGTAGCCTTTCTTCAGGTGGATGACCTTATTGTTGACCACATTCACAACATTCATCTCGGTTCCCTTGTCAATTAAGTCAGGCTTAGTAAGGATTCCTGTGGTTATAAGAAAAAAAATGACCTTCTAGATTGTCTCTGAAGACCACTGACCTTGTTAGATCCTGTAATTTCAAAACTTCTTTGATGGTATCAAGTTCCTTGCTCTGACCAAAGAACCAACATGTCCTCAAAACATTTAAGATTCCTTTACTGGTGCTGGTTTACTCTACGATGTGACCACCAATCTTGGGCAGGTTGGCCTAACTCTTGGTCAACCTCCATACCTTATCTATTCTAAGATCAAATGGTGTTGTGATCCTCATGGTTATTTTGTTCATTCCTTTCCATGTTTGCCAATGGCTGTGTAGAAAGGGAGCCTTACATAGTAAAATAGTTTATAAGGCTGAAAAAAGACATCTGTCCATCCAGTTCGGCCTGTTATCCTGCAAGTTGATCCAGAGTAAGGCAAAAAAAAACTGTGAGATAGAGGCCAATTTTCTCCACTTTAGGGGAAAAAATTCCTTAAATCAGGTAATCAGAATTACTCCCTGGATCAACGACCCCTCTCTAGTAACTATAACCTGTAATATTATTACCCTCCATAAATACATCCAGGTTCCTCTTGAACTCTTTTAGTGAACTTACTGTACCATCACCAACTCCTCAGAGCCTTGCACTGGTTAAAGTCAACAAAAGAAAAAAGAATGGGGCCAAACTGAGTTGGGGATGTTATCTCCATAGGATGCCCACATGGGCTGTCCATCAAGTATATACAATCTTGAATATAGCTATTCTATGTCATTGGAAACATAGAAACTCACCCAAAGTTCTCTCCCCACTAGGGTCCACCTCTCTTGCCATCTCAAGGGCTTCCGTCGTGGCAATGTCAACGTTACAGGGCACCACAACCAAACAGATTGTTTCTGGCTTCTCAATATACTTCTTGATCAGGCTTTTGGTCTGAAATTGTAGCGTTTTGTTTAACATTTTAATGTATGGCTTTAGTATCTCAGCAGCTTATGATCCCCTTGGCTCACACACATTTCCTTTCTCCAGGTCTGCTCTGCTTAGACTCATTATCCAGGGGGCAGGATTAGCCCATCACCCAAACAACTGCACTAAAAAGCTGCCACTTAAAGGGGTTGTCCCACGAAATATATTCTACAGTTTTCAAACCAGCACCTAGATCTGAATACTTTTGTATTTGCATGTAATTAAAAATTTTGCATAGCCACTGAGTTATTCTACTAAATGTATCTGTATGGCGCCACCTGCTGTTTGTTTTTTTTCTTATTTCTTTGTCCTGCTCACTGAGAAGGCCGTACATGCTCAGTTTCATCCTTCAACTACCTCCTGAGCTGTGATAGGGAGAGAGCTGAGACACGCCTCCTGAGCCGTGATAGGGAGAGCTGAGACACGCCCCCTGAGCTGTGATAGGGAGAGCTGAGACACGCCTCCTGAGCTGTGATAGGGAGAGCTGAGACACGCCTCCTGAGCTGTGATAGGGAGAGCTGAGACACGCCTCCTGAGCTGTGATAGGGAGATCTGAGACACGCCTCCTGAGCTGTGACAGGCAGAGCTGAGACACGCCTCCTGAGGTGTGATAGGGAGAGCTGAGACACGCCTCCTGAGCTGTGATAGGGAGAGCTAAGACTCAGATGCAGCAGAAAAGACACTCCCCTTGAGCTGCCAGCTTGATATAAATCTAGCACAGCAATGAATGTGGAGATCTCTGGATCCATGTGAGGTACAGGGCTGGTTCTAGCTTTGTTAGAAAGAGATTGTCACGTACTATACAATGTCTGGTTTTCATTTTTACATTAGTCTTGGGATAACCCCTTTAATTATAGGTTGCCCCTACATAGGCATGTGGGATACATATAGCATAAAAGAAATAAGTGCAACAACAAAGCACAACATTTAACTCAGTAAGATATTGTTAACTCTTTAGCATTAAATTAACCCTTGATGTGATCTACTGGGTCACAGCACAAGTCAGGGGTCAAATTGAAGAGACAAACAGATATGAGGAAGATATGAGGAAGGTATAAATCTAGGGTCAGAGCTCAGACAGGCTTAAAGAATAAATATGTGGCTAGGGGCTGAGTCCAGGAAACGGCAGCTCACAGGACTAGTTTAAATAGCTCGCTTGGTCAGCAAGGTTTTTTCCAATAGTCACCAGGGCAATGAGGAGACCTAACTAGCTCAAAAAACCTCTCCATTTCTTTTTATACCTTTTTAATACTACAGAATTTTTATTGAAGGCAATTTCATCAAATTTTGACTGGTGTCTGGAATGTGAAGCCTTACCTGGTCATCTGGTTGGTTCCCTACAGGAACTCTAGCAATGCCAGGGAGATCGATGATAGTCAGGTCAGGAACCTCAGGAGAGACCACCTCAAGGCTTATAAGCTCAGAACTGATCCCCCAGTTCTGTACCAGCCATGACATCCTGAGCTAAAAATTACACAGAATAACGTCAGCACCTTTAAGGATAATAGTAACTTATGTTTTTTGCATAGTAAGTACCATCTGGGACCAGAGGATAGCACTGGATCTGCACATTTTTCAGAAGATTTGGTCATATTATTCATTGTACCGGAGAAGGACTGGTAGTGTGTACTGATGCCCACCATTAGCACCTTCAGTCCTAGTCTACAGAAGGTGGCCACCAGTTGCTCCTGAAGAGTATTCATAGGAATAAGACATAGAAAACAAAAATTGCAAAGGCCATCTAGTCACAACCTTTATTAAGATATACCATCATGTTAGCAGAACCAAGCTCCTCCCAAATATAAGGAGGTCCTGTAGGAATATAACTATTTTTACAATACAATTGAGTCAGGCAACTGAGAATCCTGATAGAGCTAATCCATGCCAGATCTAAAGACTCTCAAGAATTAAAACTATGGTGCTGACAGGGGTGCCATGATGGGAATAAGGTAATGAGGGTGAGGGACCCCCTGGTCCTACACTGTACCCTAAATACCATAGAGTTGCGGGGAAACTCTACAGTGCTGGAACCAACCCCTAGTAGCACCCTAATCAATCCCTGTAATATCCCCATGTGTTTCCCTCAGAGTGTGGGTTCATTGGAGTACTCACCTTAGGGAAATAAATGGTGTCAAACAAAACCTCAACCCAAAAAACCTGGGCAAGGGGAAGTGCAGAGTAGCAGAACATTGAAAAGTGCAAAGGCAATGTGCATTTGTTTAAATATGTATATTGTCTGTATATGTCTGTATTTGCACATGGTATCAACAGATCATATTTACAACTAGATGGGGCTAGTGTCACCCTCTATATATGGAGGAGGAAGGAACATTTTAGTAAGTCTAGCCAGCTTAAATCAGTTAGTGTTTGGATAGTAAAGTGAACAGGTGCAAACATGTAGGAGGTGTGGGAAAGCCCAGTAGAGATATCCTGTCTAAAAGAACTAATTGATTCTGTAGCATGCAATTTGCCTCAGGTACCTGAGCATACTAAATCACAGTTTGGGTACACTATGAGAAATACCCATATCCCAAGGTGGATTCTGTGAGTACAGCAAACTGTTCAAGAAGGGTGCAGAAGAGTTTGCCTGCCGTGAGGGGGCTGCCCTTTGGTTGCAAAGTATTGTCTACACTATACATCCCTGGACTGGATGCTTATGTCAGAATCAGCTAGTGAAGTGCAGAGTAAGGAAGACTATTTTGAAGCTACCCTTTTGCTTACTAACTACCTGTGCAGTAGATGGACCCATAACATCAGTGGAAAAGTGCATTTTATAAACATCTGCCGGTGTGTGCATGTTAAGAACCGTCCTGATGTGCTTGGATTTGAATTCTTCAATAAAGAACTGCTCCACTGCACAATTGTCTACTCACTACTCCCTGCACTACTACACTGAAAAGTGTTGGTATCACGACCCAGGACCCTGCCTTGGACCTCAACACTACCAACACCAAGGGCACCTTAACCTTCATCAGGCAGGAGAACCTCAGAACCAAAGTGTGCCCAAAGGGAAGAAAAGGTCCCTTCCCTGGCCCAGGATGCGTCAGAACCGTGAGTACCACAACTAATACTACCCACACGCAGGCCTGTGGCCTGGCCACTGCAGAAGTAACCTGAGTCATTCCAAAGAGCTGTTTTATGATTTCGTTTTGGTTTGGTCAGAAGGGGTTCCAAGATATAGTTTGGAAAGGGGTGGTAAGAGGTAGATCTTGCAACAACAGAACCGGTCAGGAGGGTATTGAATGTTTGGGTTTCAAAGCATGTGTGGAAAATAGAGATGATATATGGCCATGACCTGGGATGACTGGAGTTCACCCGGTAGTTCTTTTAATGCCACCATACAGTCTAGAAGGCACGAGTGGGCCAAGGATTGCAGCAGAGGAAAGGGTTTGTGAGGAAAGAAAATGATGGGGTGTCACAAACACCAATGTTAGGAAAGATATTTACAGGGGTTAGTCCTCAATGGGGACCTTGCAGCCTTTCACAGCATGGCCAGACCCATGGTGGTCATCATACTTACCTGATCTCCACCAGCTCCATCGCTGCCTTGCACCACTCTGTAGGTCTTAGGTCTCCCATTGTCAACATCTGGTTTGACACCAGGTCATGTGACCGCATCAGGCAATGACATGTAACGTTTAGGTGACATGGGTGGCTACAGTGGTCGCTGCACAACCCCTTTAAGTTCATGCCTCGTCTTTTTTGTCTTGTAATCCTTGATCCCACTGGAAAAACACATGAAGGTCTCCTCTTGCCATTTGGCAAATATGGAGGCTCATGGGATTATTGCTCCTCTCTTCTCTCCTTGTTCTTTTCCACTTTCTTCACTCCCCTGGGTTCATTTAGTAATATTCAGTAATACAGTTATATATAAGGATGTCTATTCATACTTAAAGAAGAACTCCCAACAAAAATTTTATTCCATGTCCTGCTAGAAATGTACATGATATAATATGTAGTGAATGTCATTTTCTTACCAGTGTCTGAATTTTTGACTTATATCATCCTGAAGTTTCTTATCTGAGTCATGTGACCAGCAATTAGACCCACCAACTCACACAGAGACTTATGTGTGGACAGGAAGTCTAATTCTCTATGTATTCCTATGAGACTGAAAGTGAGGCTCCCATAGGAATGAATAGAGCAGTTACTGGCTTTCTGTCCTGGGTCAGTTGGAGGTCAGGGAGTTGGTCACGTGACCCAGCTACAATAAGAAGAGAGGTTTTTACTCACAGAAACAGTCACTGATAAGAAAATGACATTCACTACAGATTATATCATGCACCTTTCTAACAGGTCAGAGAATAAAAAAATTTGCGGGAGTTCTACTTTAAAGATAAACTCATTTTGTATTTTAAATGGTGATGAAGGGGTTAACTGTCCATGCCCTGAATGCACCAGCCTTTCCTGGAATGTTCTTCCAGCAGTTCATGAAGGTGGAAATCCTGTTCTGACTGTAGGAAGAGGTTTTCTAGCCGGAAATCTGAGCTATAAATGATACTTGGTTCTCCTCAGAGGTGTCCTGTTACCTTGTCAGCATTGGACTGGCCCAGCAGAGTACCAGGCTCTGATACCATAGTGGACCCCAAAGGTCCAGTAGAAAAAAAAACCCATTTGACTACCTTTGGAGGTAATCTCTTGTCACAAGGGCCTCCCGAGAGGCGGCTGGACAAAAACTGCAGCATGCTGCGGTTTTTGTCTGGCCACCTCTCGCCTTGCTTGCCGCGCTGTGGCCGGACCTTCAACCCGCCCTCCATTAAAGTGAATTGAGCTGGAGAAGACTTCCGGCAGCACGGTGGGCTAGCATTAGTACGGATCCTGCTACCGCAAATGTGAAAGTAGCCTTAAACCCCTCCCGAAAATCTCACTTTTTTATTGTAGATTTTTAATATCTGCCTGAAGTAAATATTGTTGGTGCACAACTCAGGGGACATAACTAATTTTAGCTTTAAAGGGGTTGTCCCACAAAAAATATTCTACAGTTTTCAAATCAGCTCCTGGATCTGAATACTTTTGTAATTGCATGTAATCAAAAATTTATCTATCTGTATAGCGCCACCTGCTGTTTGTTTTTTTCTTATTTCTTTGACCTGCTCACTGAGAAGGCCGCACATGCTCAGTTTCATCCTTCAACTGCCTCCTGAGCTGTGATAGGGAGAGCTGAGACACACCCCCTGAGCTGTGATAGGGAGAGCTGAGACACGCTCCCTGAGCTGTGATAGGGAGAGCTGAGACACGCCTCCTGAGCTGTGATAGGGAGAGCATGGACACGCCCCCTGAGCTGTGATAGGCAGAGCTGAGACATGCCTACTGAGCTGTTATAGGGAGAGCTGAGACACGCCTCCTGAGCTGCAGCAGAAAAGACACTCCCCTTGAGCTATCCAAATAGTAGCAGTCGGCACTCCGTTTAGATGGAGTGGTGCACGTGTCCAGGGTTGGCATTCCGCAATATATTGTTGAAGAAAGGACTGTCACGTCACCAAGTAGAGTCGCTTATTCTTTTATTGTCACATAAATCTGTATAAATCTGTATATTATACAGATTTATGTGACAATAAAAGAATAAGCCACCCTACTTAGTGAAGTGTCGATCCTTTCTTCAACAACTCTCCTTGACCTACCAGCTTGATATGAATCTAGCAGAGCAATGAATGGGGAGATCTCTGGATCCATGTGAGGTACAGGGCTGGTTCTAGCCTTGTAAGAAAGAGATTGTCATGTTCTATATGATGTCTGATTTTAATTCTTTACATTAAACATGGGAGAACTCCTATAAGAACCAGTTATATTTCCCCCTCTATTCTGTTCCAGCAATCATAACTTTTTAAGTTTTTCTTCTAAAAAATTTTCTTAATTTTGTGGAATGAGTTGTAGTGTTTTTTTTTAGGAATCATTGTTAGGTATATATATATTGTATTAACCCCTTAGTGACCTGCCTATTTTGGGCCTTACTAACCAAGCGACTTCCCAGAGCTATAATTTTTTTTTATTTTTCCGTCTAGGAGGACTTGTTTTGTGACAAGTTGTAGTTTTTAATGGCGCCATTTTGGGGTACATTTAACTTACTGATTAACTTTTACTAATTCTTTCTGGGACGAGGATGAGAAAAAACAGCAATACTGCCACTGAGTTTTACATTATAAATTTTGCAGCGTTCATTTTTCAGTATAAATAAAATTATAACGATTACAGCGATACAAAATATATAGACTTGCTTTACTACTTTTGCACCCTATGTCATGGTTTGGTTTTTGATTGTAGTTTTTATTGGTATTCTTTTGGGGTATATAAGACTTTTTGATCTTTTTATTCCATTTTTTTGTGGTGAATTAGCAAAAAGCTTCAATTCTGGCAGTTTTTTTTTTTTTACGGCATTTACTGCACATGATAATTGCACAGTGTGGGTCATTACACATACATAGATACCAAATATGTGGACACTTTATTTTTGAAATTTTTTGTATTGAAAATAGTTTTTTTACTTGGATTTTTTTTCATTTAACATTTTTTTTATTTACCAATGGTAACGGTTTAATATGTAAGGCTACTTTCACACTAGCGGCAGTGGATTCCGGCAGGCTGTTTCGGCTGTTCTGCCGCTGGTGCACGTGTGGGGCCGGAACTACGCTTGGGTCCCATTCACTATAATGGGGGCGGGCCGCGGTTCCGGCCGCAGCACGGCAAACTCGCCGAGAGGCGGCCGAACCAAAACTACGTAGTTCCGGCCCCACACGTGCACCAGTGGCAGCACGGATCCAGCAGGCTGTTCACCCGCTGGAACAGCCTGCCGTAATCCACTGCCGCTAGTGTGAAAGTAGCCTAAAGTAGGTGGCAACTCCCTTTAAAGATATGTTTCACGTAAACATGTGATATAACCAATAGGTCATTTTCTGATGACACATTTCCTTTAAAGGGACAATTCAGTCATTTAACAAACCTCCCTAAGTTATATAGTAAACTTTCTCCCGTGGGAAGGTACCTGAGTATTAGTGTTTCCAGTTTGCTAGTTTGCACTGTAAATGTCCTGATCACTCATGCCAAATCTGGTTACCGGATTTTGACCCTTTTCTGCCTGCCCTGACCTCTGCTTGACTCTTGTATGGACCCTGAGCCGCCTGACCTGACCTTTGGCCTGATTATCAGATTGGGATGTATTCTTCCTGCTCTGACCCTGGCTTGTTCCTTGACTACATTTTTCCATGATCCCTTGGGGCTCTGCAACTTTATCTTTGGATCCCCGTTGGTCAACAATCACATGAACGGAGACTACTCCAGTGGCCTGGTGGTT
Source organism: Rhinella marina (assembly GCA_900303285.1). Lineage (NCBI taxonomy): Eukaryota > Metazoa > Chordata > Amphibia > Anura > Bufonidae > Rhinella > Rhinella marina. Next base: position 21,290 of record ONZH01008043.1, on the reverse strand, counting down.
CCCCTGCAGCGAAGTCCAGATCTGTGTATAGTGAACACCTGGAGGCTACTTAGATAATGCCCTTAGGGCTAGCCCCAAGATAAAAATCTGTTCAAGTGACATAGCAGATCCACAATCAAGGCCTCAATGATGACTGTCATGGGAAGCCGGTGGTGCACTTCCCCAGTGTTGCGCCGCCGGACTTCCGCTGTTGTGAAGGAGCGAGGACGCGGTGTGTGTCCTCGTCTCCATGGCAACAGGAGCAGGAGGGACCCGGCGCACAGTCCATGTGCGCTTGGCGTCCTCCCCATCCCCTTGACAACGGGCAGGTGGGGGCAGGAATTAGCCGGCACTCAAATTATTCTTTAATATGTTGATTAGGGTCACGTGACGTTGGCCACGTCACGTGACTCATTTGGAGGCCTATTTAAACAGGCAACCTGCTGGCCACAGGTTGCCTGTCATTGGTCTTTTCATCGGGAGCGTGTTACTATTGCGATTGCTACTTGTGATTTCGGCTTGTGTTTTCTACTACCCTCTCGTCTCTCCCCTGGTACTTCGTTATCTCTCGGTTTGACCTCGGCTTGTTATCGGATTTGGCTTTTGTATTTCCCCTGTAGTTTGACGTGTCCTCCTGGTTTGACTTTGGCTTGGCGACTCGAGTATCAGTATTGTGGTTCTGTTTTTTATTGTTTTCTCCTGTTTTCCCCTTTCCCTGTTCGCCCCAGCACGTATCTAGGCTAGGGACTGTCGTCCAGTTGTACGCCGTTACCTAGGACGGGTCATGCAAGTAGATGACACAGTCTTTTTCGAGATGACACATGACTTGTGTTCTATGGGAATGAAAGTCATACCTGGACAGGATGTTCTTACAACTGCAAATGGAATTAATATTTCTACAATTAAAAAAAAAACTGCAACTTTTTTAATTCTAGTGTTGTATGAAGGTCACATGTGAATATAATGACAGTGATACAATAAAAAGTAATAAAATAATAATAATATTTTAAAAAATCATATTTGACTTTGGTTGAGCAATGGAGGGGGGGGCAGAACGTTACGGGCCTGGTACGTACTATTCATCAGATCAGTCTTTTCAAATGCACTTAATCGTGAGCAAACATAAATACATAGATATTCACAGATATTCATCCTTCCCCCGAATCGTTCTCTGTATTATAAAAATAGCATTCAAAAACTAGATTTTTGGGGGTTTTAATTAAAAAATTTCCTGCAGTTTGTCTTTTTAATGCCAGTCCTTCCTTTTCCGCTTCATAGAGCTTCTTATACACAGGAATATTTGTGAGCTATCAAGCTCAAGTCCTTAGAAGTCTCTGTCTTTGTCTTGAAGGTTCCTGAATTTTTTACTCCAGTGATTTAATTTTTGTATTTTTATTTCGGGAGACATCCGGCAATCTGGATTTCTGCTGGCCAGCCGCCATATCGGTTATTGTCACTGCCGTGGAGGACCTGTAAAAGACAAAAGCAACAGTTAAAACCCAAAGCATACCTCCCAACCATCCCATCCTGCAGCCCCAGGACAGCTGAGGTAAGTCCTGCTTTCATGTATCTGCATCCTGCTGAGAACAGGCCCTTGAGGTGGCGCGCTTATCTGAGACATGTCACCCAGAAAGACAGTGTGCCAAGCCGGGAGCAAGATGGGATGAAGTGAAACAGACAAGATGGAGGCAAGATGATGGGATCAAAGCCCCAAAAACTGGCTCCGGATGTACTGGGGGAACTAACCTGAGCTTCTGGACCTCCTACAGGAACTGAACATGGTTCAGGATTAAAATTGGTCATTAGACCAACCACTAGAACCCACACTGGCCGGTGCGAAGGCCGCCACCGTAGCCCTTATATGACACCCCAGCAAGGAAAAGACTTGTTGTATTACCTACTGGAGGCCAAGGCCAGAGGCTTGCAGAGCTTATAAAAGAGGGAATGAAGGCAGCATTAGCAGAGAAAACCTGGCTCCACACCTTTGAATACACCCAGGCTGGGAATCCCATCCTGGAGCCAAGAGAGGGAACTGTGCCTTGGTTCTCGATCATCCATGGTTTTGGGTTTCTCCTAGATGCTGACACTGCAGAGGAGCTTCTGGTAAGTCACCAGTCAGCTACCTCTACCCTAACACCTGCGTAGTCTTCATCTAGAGTTGAGTATACCCCCATAGATGGTATTTTGCAGCAGGGGTCATGGGACTACCTAGAATCCTAGCACTATCCGAACGAGCTGAGGTATGGACAGAGAACCCAACTGGCCCACCCGCTGCCTGAGGTCTATATAAGATGCCTGAGGGTGTCCTCAAGTATGGACCCATCTCCTGGACAAAAGTTCGGACCGAGGAGTACAGCTACCATGAGCTCCATATGACCAGCCTGCTGGAACCTTTACTAACTACCATGGGCAACACAGTAATGATTAGTCCAATTATTACCGTTTCGGTCAGACAGAGCTCAGCCCATGTGGTGCCCTTGAAACTGCCAGAGGTTCAGAGGGGACCCATCATGGAAGCACGCCACTGTGCCTTCTCCACTAGAAATATTCATCCTCCTGAGCTGGTACCCTCATCATCTACCACACGTGGTGCACTAATCCATCCCAGCGCTGGTGAGGAAAACGTGCCCACTCAGCCAAAGCCAGGGATCAAGACGCCCACCAGAGGGCACCAGTGCTCTGCTGGCAGCTCACTATCAGAACCAACAGACACTACTGAGGCCTGCATTGTAATGCAAGAAAAGGAGCCCGCCCCTGAGGATCCAAATGCCAGGAATGCCACCTGCCTTAAATAGTAAAGGAAAGAAAAATACATACATCAAGCCCAGGGCATAGGGTAAGAAACTGGCCCTGTAGTACTTAGTACTGTAGTACAAAGTTTCATGTTCCTCATTTGTCTGTGTGTATGAATGGTGGGAGTAAAGGGGTCTCCTTGCTTGGTGAGGGATGCGGGTGGTGAGGCTGTCTGTCATTGTCATTTAGGCCAAGCACCCACCTGCTGTGGTGCATAAATGACTGCGTGATGGCGCATCTGCGCCACGTCATTTGAGATCCTCTTGTTTATTTTTATTTTAATTTTTATATATTTTTGTATTTTTAAAAACGTGTTAACTTTTGTCATGCTAGGTGACTATAATAAGCAATCATTAGATTGTCGATTCTATTTTGTAATGCAAATTGATCTATTACTCAATATTGAATTGAGTATATTCCAATGCAGTGCTGCCACCTACAGGCCTGTAGTGGAACATAACTATGATAGGCATCGTAGCCTTAAGCAGGCTCTGGCCTATCATTACAAGGTAACAGCTTTCCCCAAGGGAAGCTGTTACCGGCTCCCGCATTTTCACTACTCAGGTGGCATGTTCAGTTTTGACCACAGCATCCGAGGGATTAAAGGACTGTGATCAGTGTTATCGCAGATATTAACCCCAGTGTCTGCTGTATGAAACATAAGAAACCCAGCAGCTATGGCAATGGCTGCGCTAATGTCATTGCTGTGTGACTGGAACACGATAGTGGAGGCAGCAGGGGAGAAAAGTGCTGTCACTTCTTTTGTTTTTTTTACCACATTTACTGTTAATGGGAACATTTTCTTAGAATTCTGACAATCCCTTGTAAGGGTTTTCTGAGAATAATGTGGCTCAAATAACGGAACTGGAGGCTATAATTTGAATCAGTGGTATAGGGGAATTTCCTTTTTTTCCATAAATGGATGCCCCAGTTACTGGTGCTAAATTCTATAATAATTATATATAATCTACCTAATCAATCTGATATATATATATATATATATATATATATATACCGTATTTTTCTCCCTATAAGATGCATTTTTTCCCCCAAAAGGGGGAAAAATGTCCCTGCGTCTTATGGGCGAACCATAATGGAAGCGCTCATCAGTACCGGAAGACCGGGAAGCGGTCCTGGTCCTCCGCTCGGCTGTCCAGTGGCTAAGGGCACTCTGTGACCTCATGCTTTGCGTGTGACTTTACAGCACAGCCGGCGGTAGGAAGGAGACGATCTCGCTGAAGGAGAGGAGCGGCCGTGTCCGGAGCAGGAGAGGTAAGTGTTTTTTTTTTATTTTATATGCTCTGTGTCTTGGGGCTGACATAAGAGGCATGGGGGCTAGTAAGAGATGAATGGGGCTAATATTAGAGGCATGGGGGCTGATATGAGGCATTTGGGGGCTGATATGAGAGGCATGGGGCTCTTATCTGAGATCTGATAGGGGGTCATTTACATTGGGGTCTGATCTGAGGTATGATTGGGGATCTGATCTGAGGTATTATTGGGGTCTGATTAACATTGGGAGTCTGATTGTTGGTCTGGCCTGAGGTCAGACCAACTTATGGGCCAATGCGCCTTATAGGGCGAAAAATACTTTGAGAAAAATTTTAAAAAAATGTATCCAAAATGTGATTTTCTGTACCAGAAAAGTGGTGTTAACCAGTAACAATCTGTGTGTTTGCAACTTTTTAAATGTGACTTTTTAAAAAAATTGTTGAAAGTAGCATTTTTTTGAGCTGCCCATGCCACCATTTTGAAAGGGAGCGTGATAAGAATAGTAAAGGGGCGTGGTCAGCCACGACAACAAATTTATCTTCACTTATGGCAGTTTTCTCAAGCAAATAAGTCCAGAAATCTGCAGCAGCTCAGAACTGCCGTTGATTTTTATTTAGGTTCATGGACTACAGGAGAATGCACCTAATACATGGCGAGGCCTGCGCTTGCTGCCCAGGTCCCCACTACTCTTCAAATTCTGGTGTTCAGCATGCAGGAGATACCTGCTCAGCCAACCACTGGTCAACAGCTGTTTGGGCGGCAAATTTAACCTGACTCACTAAAAGGGAGCGTAACATCTAAAAGTGCCTAGGGCAGCTCAAGAGCTAAATACGGCCCTGTGTATATCACAGATGGTTATTTATTGGCAACAAGTAGTTAACATTGTCAGTTCTAGTTAAGGCGCCAGGGGAAAAGGCTGGACCTGACTCTCTGACTTTTAAAGCAGAGAGTATCAAGTCATAAAAGTTTGAGAAAACACGTGAGCTCCTGAAAAGTAGGCCCAAAGAGAAGCCTCATCCGGGAAAACACCATTCCTGAGACTAAAAACTGCCAGAGAATGACTGAACTGAAAGATTACCCCTGAGAGGAAGAGAATAGACTTTTTTGTAGATTGGATGAGAATCACAAAAAAGATGTGCCGAAAAGACAGTAAGGCAACGTTCACTTATTGGAATAGGCTTTACTGCTGTGAAAAGGATAATGCTTCAGAGTCCACCACACTTGAGACGGATTGACCATCTAGAGCTAGAATCTACAACCTGCAGACTGGTCATTGCAGAGATTGCACGCTTAGTGTGAGGGAGGACTACTACCATCATTGCTCATGCCTATACACAGCTATTGGGAAAAGCCTACTCTGTAACATACCTTGGAACTGTTGTGCTCTGAGGAAAGAAAGGGTGCGCCCTTCAACCACTGCACACGTGAAGCTCCAGGGAGTTCTGGGGTGAGGTATTAGCCATCATGAGGACTACAACTATTGTCATTGCTACTGCCACCACTCACCTCCTCTCTAGCTACTGCTGCCACCGTGCCTCCACTGCAGGCCAGCACACTGCAGGGGCACTAAGGGGGAGGGGCAGCACAGCTGTGAAGGGGCACAAAGGGGGAAGCACTTTTCTAAGGTGGGCAGAAATGGGGCAACACTTTTGTAAAGATGCACTAAGAAGGCAACACTGATATTAAGAGGCACTAAGGGGGCAGCACTGCTGTGAAGGGGCACTAAGGGGGCAGCACTTCTGTGAAGGGGCACTAAGGGGGCAGCACTGCTGTGAAGGGGCACTAAGGGGGCCGGAGGCACTAGGGCCTGTGAAGGGGCACTAAGGGGCAGCACTGCTGTGAAGGGGCACTAAGGGGGCAGCACTGCTGTGAAGGGGCACTAAGGGGGCAGCACTGCTGTGAAGGGGCACTAAGGGGGCAGCACTGCTGTGAAGGGGCACTAAGGGGGCAGCACTGCTGTGAAGGGGCACTAAGGGGGCAGCACTGCTGTGAAGGGGCACAAAGGGGGAGGCACTTTTGTAACATGGGGCAGTACTTTTGTTTAGAGGCACTAAGGGGCAGCACTGCTGTGTGGGGCGCTAAGGGGTAAAAAATGTGTTGGGGCGCTAAGAAGTAAAGACTGTGTGGTGGCACAAAGGGGTAATAACTACTGTCTGTTGGCACTAAGGGGTAATAACTACTGTGTTGGGGCTCTAAGGGGACTGGGGGATTGGGGGTCATAAGCACAAACCTCAGCTAGAGGTTTCTAAAGCACAAGGGGTTGCTTGTCATGAGATTAAAATAAATGCAAAATACATGCAAATCATAGAGAAAACCTGCTGCAGTCTACAAGAGAACTGAAAATTTAAGAGAATTACTTTTCAGCAAGGCAAGGACCTCCAACAGAAACACACAAACCACTCGTTATGCCCAAGGTTGGGGTTTCAGAATGGTCTCCTCTCCTACTCTTGATCAATCCAAAAATTTCATCCAGTCCAATCAATGGTCTCGAGGCAGCTGCCTATCCTTTATCCTGGTCCTGAACCTAAAGGTTGAGAATTTATGGCTATTCATTCACGGCCCTTAAGTAACTTGGTAGAACTGTATGCGGCAGCACAACCAGAGCTTGCTAGAGTTGCCTGAGGAGGTGCCAGGTGAAAGATGGCAGCAGGGTTGGTCTGGTCATCCGTCTGGCCTGCCTTTGCAGCCAATCACTTGCCACAAGGGTCTATTTCTTAGATTCAAAACCTTATAAAGTTTACTGATGATACTGAGGTTGGACTCAAAAATAATTTTTTTTCTAGTGGACCTCAGGAACCTCAATCTGACACTGGCTGGCACTCTCTTTGGGAGTAACCCCAACTTTATTTGTTCAGCCCCAAAAAATTCTGCTGTTAATTTATAGAAGTATTCCAATCTTGAAGTGGAGGGGTGTGAATATTTTTGCAGTAAATAATTTTGGAGAGAATTACTTATCTATGCGACATCTTATGAAACCCAAACTAGTGGGCACAATTTCCTGCAGTAAATTCTCCTCAAAAGACGAACTGCTCTCAAATACTTTAGAAACAGCACAGTTCCAGTTTCTAAGAAATGGCTGTCGGAAAAGTGGATGACACAATTGCGTGTTTTCGAGACTACTCAGACCTCTTCCTCAGGCCTCTTTTAATGGGCATCTGTCAGCAGTTTTGTACCTATGACACTGGCTGACCTGTTCCATGCTTGGCAGCTGAAGACATCTGTGTTGGTCCCATGTTCATATGTGTCCGCATTGCTGAGAAAAATGATGTTTTATTATATGCAAATGAGCCTCTAGGAGCAACGGGGGCGTTTATGTTACAGCTAAAGACTCAGCTCTCTTTCTAACCGCTGCACCCTCTGCACTTTGAGTGACAAGAGACGGCAATGAAAATGTGATCAAGTCCGGTCCTGTCAAAATTCAGAAGACGCCACAGTTGCATAGAGAGGTGAGCCTCTAGGTGTAATAGCAACGCCCCCGTTGCTCCTGGAGACTCATTTGCATATATTGAAACTTCATTTTGCTCAGCAATGTGGGCATATATGAACATATGTTGTAAATTGTTGTAGCAATCAGAGAGGACTACTACCATCATTGCTGCTGCCAATACACAGCCACTGGGAAAAGACTACTCTCCACTACATCTTGGAAATGTACCTCGTACTGAACTGTATTGAGTACAGACAGATTTTATTATTTGTTGTAATTAAACCTATTGATTGACTCCTCCATCATCTGCCGACTCTACCTACTTCTTCTCTCCTGCCTTACACCCATCTACCTAACATCAATCTACCTCAAGCACCATCAGACAGGAGCCTCCAGAAAGTCCAGGGTGTTCTCCGAAGGAAGAAAGGGAGAATCTTTCAACCACTGCATGCACAGAGCCCCAGGGAGAACTGAGGAGAGGTATTAGCCATCATGAGGTCTACAACCACCCTCATTGCTACCATCACCACCCCTCCTATCCAGATACTGCTGCCACCGTGCCTTCCCTGTGGCCCGTTGCACTGCAGGGGCACTAAGGGGGACATGATTACTGTAAAGGGGCACAAAAGGCCAATCACTTGCCACTAGGGTTCTATTTCTTACATTCAAAACCTTTTAAACTTTATTTATAACACTGAGGTTGGGATCAAGAATAATTTCCTCTGGTGGGCTCCAGGAACCCCGGTATGACACTGGTTGACAGTCACTTTGGGAGTAACCCCAACTTTATTTGTTCAGCCACAAAATGCCTGTAGTAAATTTATAGAACTATTATAAGACCGGGTTCACATTTGCATTGTGAACTCCAGGACTCTGATCCGGTCACTGTATCCAGCATAGCCAGATTCCACCGATTCACTATAATGGCATCCGGCCACTTTCCAGAATATATGCCGGCTTTCGACCAGACAAAAAATACTACACACATGTTTTGTCTGGCTGAAAGCCGGCATATATTCTGGAAAGTGTCCGGATCCCATTATAGTGAATCGGTGGTATCTGGCTATGCCGGATACAGTAGACTTTGGCACTCTCTTCTGCTGCCCAAACAGACTTCTGGAGTTCACAGCGCAGAGCCTAATCTTGAAGTGGCGAGGTGTGAATACTTTTGCAGTAAACCTTTTTATGTTATGCCTTTGATTGTAATGAAAGTAAGTGACTTTGAAGAGATTTACTTATCTATTCGACATCTTACGAAACTAGTGGGCACAATTTCCTGCAGTAAATTCACAAATCGGTCATTAAAGAACTGAGTCCTTCTCTAAAACACTTTAGAAACAGAACAATTCCAGCTTCTTCGAAATGATCTGGAGATTCTAAGGAGGGCTTCTCAGAGACTACATCCAAAAATACAAAAAAACGTAACAGTTTGAAATCCATATCTCCAGACACCCCCCCCCCCCACTCCTGTGCTATAGGCAGCCTCCTATGCTTTAAAACATCGTTGTTGTCAGAAGCTCAATGTCCTCTAGAACAACAGGAACATTCCTCTTCAACCAGACCAAATATAAGACCTGTCCGTACATAATGACCACTGAGAAGGTACAGATCCCAGATACACATAAGAACTACAAGATCCCAGGTACCTAACAAAGGTCCTACTGGGGGTCTCTACATCAGTGACCAAGAATGAATGTGTCTCATGGATTTATGTCCTTCTACATCATCTGTGCCCCTCAGACCTCTTGGGTTCATCACATTCATTGACTGGATATCTCATAGAGGACAATAAAAATTTCACACTCCTTGGGGGAGATTTATCACAACTGGTAAAAAGTAGAACTGCCTTAGTTGCCCCTGGCAACCAATCAGATTCCAGCTTTCATTTTTCACAGCTCTTTTGGAAAATGAAAGGATCAATCTGATTGGTTGCTATGGGCAACTATGCCAGTTCTACTTTACACCAGTTGTGATAAATCTCCCCCCTTATCTATAATCGCTCCAACAATTTACTGCTACAGCTGTTTGTTTTCTCCTCCACTCGTACTGATCTGCTTCACATCACTTGTCTCATCCACCTCATTATTCCTATGTACTTTGGTGTATAACTATGACAACTCGGGGTCACTTAGCTCTCCAGGATCGCCGTCTTCTCACCTTAGACGGTTGGCACACCTCAAGAAGCCACTCCAACACTGCAGGTTCAGGTGCAAACTGGTCACTACCAGCTTTATTGTCACTTTACAGCAGTCCAAACAACTCACACACAAATCCTCGGTCGTCTGGCCCTGTACTACACAGTATTGCTCCCTCTCTAGCGGGATCTAGGTCTACCACCCAGCTCCCCAAAACACAACATGGTGCTTACCCTACACAGGGTTAGAGGGTCCTGGCTCCCACAAGCCTTGGCGCGGCCTGTTATTTCCCCAGAGGGGGAGCACTGATTGAAGAGCCCGGCCCACCTTTACCTGAGCTCCTCAGCTGGCTGCTAATTACCTCATTACCAGCCTTTCTCTGGGTGAGATACACCCTTTTAATGGCCCTCATATGGCCCTCTGGCAGCTCCACTGCCACAAGCTATGTGAATCTTCTGTCTTAAACAAGGCCTGAGTAGTCTCGAAAACTTGCAATAGCCATTAAAAAGTATCAACCACCGAGGAATCTCAGTTTTTTCTTCTATTTTCTGGCTAACATGGTAGAAATGTGTACCATATTTTTTGCTTTATAAGACACACTTTTTCCCCCGAAAAAGTGGCAGTGTGTCTTGTAAAGTGAATAAAAATAAGCGCTTCCATTATGGTAGTGTTCACTAGTATGCAGTTGGGGGGGAGGAGAGGTGAATGCAATGGCACTAGAGATAGCTGTAGTCATTGCTCCCTCGTCTTCCTCCGGGCGCTGTGCTGCACGGTCCTGACTGCGTATTGTCAGGACGTAGTGCGTACAATATAACCTCATGATTCAGGTCACAGTGCAACGCTGTCTCGGAGAAGAACAGAGAGTGGTGAGTGCAGAAAGAACGGCTGGATGTGCAGTGGCCGCAACGTCCATAAAGGTAAGTTATTTTTGATTTGAAGGTCTGATATTGGGGTGCGATCTGAGATCTGATATGGCGGTCTGATCTGAGGTTTGATATGGTGGTCTTATTTGAGGTCTGATATAGGAGTCTTCTCTTAGATCTGATATAGGGGTCTTCTCTTAGATCTGATATAGGGGTCTTCTCTGAGGTCTGATATGGGGGTGTGATCTGAGGTCTGATATGGGGGTCTGATCTGAGGTTTGATATGGTGGTCTGATCTGATGTCTGATATAGGGGTCTTCTCTGAGGTCTGATATAGGGGTCTTCTCTGAGGTCTGATATGGGGGGTGGTGATCTGAGGTCTGATATGGGGTCTGATCTGGTGATTGGTTCATATGGTGGTCTGATCTGAGGTCTGATATGGGGGTCTTCTCTGAGGTCTGATATAGGGGTCTTCTCTTAGATCTGATATAGGGGTCTTCTCTGAGGTCTGATATGGGGGTCTGATCTGAGGTTTGATATGGTGGTCTGAATCTGAGGTCTGATATAGGGGTCTTCTCTGAGGTCTGATATAGGGGTCTTCTCTGAGGTCTGATATCGGGGGTGTGATCTGAGGTCTGATATGGGGGTCTGATCTGAGGTTTGATATGGTGGTCTGATCTGAGGTCTGATATAGGGGTCTTCTCTGAGGTCTGATATAGGGGTCTTTCTCTTAGATCTTATATAGGGGTCTTCTCTGAGGTCTGATATAGGGGTCTTCTCTTAGATCTGATATAGGGGTCCTTCTCTGAGGTGTGATATGGGGGGTGTGATCTGAGGTCTGATATGGGGGGTGTGATCTGAGGTTTCATATGGTGGTCTGATCTGAGGTCTGATATAGGGGTCTTCTCTGAGGTCTGATATGGGGGTGTGATCTGAGGTCTGATATGGGGGTCTGATCTGAGGTTTGATATGGTGGTCTGATCTGAGGTCTGATATAGGGGTCTTCTCTGAGGTCTGATATAGGGGTCTTCTCTGAGGTCTGATATAGGGGTCTTCTCTGAGGTCTGATATAGGGGGTCTTCTCTGAGGTCTGATATAGGGGGTCTTCTCTGAGGTCTGATATGGATGTGTGATCTAAGGTCTGATGAAAAATAATTTTTTTCTGATTTTCTTCCTTTAAAAGATAGGTGTGTCTTATTAAAGTGAAAATACAGTAAATATGTGAATCTGTCTTATAGGGAGTGCTAACATGGAGCTCTAGCACAAACTACCATGATTCCAATGGTTACCTTTTGTTCTTTTGTTGTGACTTTCACCAGCTGAAAAAAAACGCTGTTTAATCCATATGCAAATGAGGGCCCGCAAGTGCCCAGGGGCGGGGATCGTGGTGTAGGTGCCCAGGCCACTCTGCCTTTTTTTCACATTACTCCTCCCTAGCCTCTTGCTTGTCCCACCCTGTAAGTCCTTTGCTTCATGCCCAGTATTGGCCGAGATCCTGTGCGTGCGCAGTCCACCCCAGGTCCCGGGCCTGAACACTGTGATGCCCATTGTGGGCAGTGGCATTGATACATCTAGTGTGATCTTGGTGAGTAGTTGAGTACTCTCACATTATTTGGCAAAGCATTACCACACCTATGATTGGCACATAGAAAGGCCCTATAGTGGGAACGACTGCGCCCTCTAGTGTACAAGTGAGAGGTGGCACACAGGAATTAGATTAGACTTCTTTGCTGCAATAGTATTATTCCCTGTTATCCATCCCAGCGACGCAAACTTCTTTGAATGTTTTCATTATTTCTTATTTTACCTTTTCTTTTTCGATATTTTCAGGGACTGTGCCTCCTTTGATAGCCAGGAACACCCACTGTGAGCGGAATTTTAGATTTCGAACTTCTTTACTGCCGAGGCTTTCAAAAACTTTTTTGGCATCTTCGCTTAACCTGCAAATGCAAAAATATGATTAATCCTATCTCTGTAGATAATTCTGAATGTGGGAACACATAACCTGCTAAAATGCTGCTCTGCATACGGAAAGGCCTAGCTATGGAGGTGCCCTGTGAACACTGACCTCAATGTATGCAGCGCACCTATAAACTAATTGTACGGAAGTGTGCACACCTCAGTACACCGCGGCCCCCGGTATCACTAGGAAAGAGCAGCTGCATAGGTACAATAAAAAGCATCAGTGCTTTATAGACTGAGACTAATATGTATCAAGTCCCAGAGAACCCCATTAAAGAGTCAATGTACTTTCACACAATTTTGAAGACTATAGGAGCCTCCGGTGTGTCTCTAAGTTTTGATTTCCTCTCCTTATTTATTCTGTGAGCTCTGTAGCTGAAAAACAAACATAGTGGGAAGTAAAGGAAAGGACCTCACAGCAGTACAATGCTGACAGAAGGGACATGTCCTCTGCTTCTGAGTGAAATGCATCTAGCTGTGCAGCTGAAACAGGGAATATTATTGTTGAAAGAGACATTAGGGAAGCCTAAAAAACTTGTTCCTTCACAGTTTTGACTGTACAACGAAGTACTGCCATTATGCAAACTTCTTATCTTTTGAAAACTCAGGTAAAGGACCTCAAAGCAGTACAGTGCGGGCAGAATTCACAGAAGGGACATGCCCTCTACTTCTGAGTGAAATGCATGTAGCTATGAAGCTAAAACAGGGAACAATATTGCTGAAAGACCATTAGAGAAGCCCAACAAAGACTTGCTCCTTCACAGTTTTGATTTTACAATGAAGTAGAGCCATTATGCAAACTTTTTTTTTTTTTTTTAACTCAGGTACAATTTAAGGTTCATGCACATGGGTGTAACTTATGGTCCTGGTGCAAAGGTTTAGTTTGTCTCTCTCCTGCTGCACAGCTTCTGGCTAAAGCTCGCCTGTTACTTTCATCTGTATTACTGTCAATGTTGCTTCTAAGCCTTTGTATGCCTGGTGGTCCAGAGCAATAAAGGGGTTAATGTTTGTATGTCTGATGGTCTATGGGAGTAAAGGTGCTAATGCCAGCATTTCGGGTCATCTGGGCAGTGAATGGGTTCATATCAGACTCTCTGGTAGTCTAAAACAGTGAAGGGGTAAATGTCAGTATACCATGTGACCTTGGACAGTAATTGAGTAAATATAAATATCTCTGGTGGTCTAGGGTCTTAAGGGGGTTACTGTAACTAGTGGTCTACGGCAACAAAGGGGTTATTCCGGTGTCTTCAGAGATTGTGGGCAGGAAAGGGGTTAATTCCAGTATCCCCTGGTGGTCTCGAGTAGTAAAAGGGTTAATGTTAATATTCCTGGTGGAGGACAGTGGAAGGGTGAAAGCCACATACCTAGTGGTCTAGGACAGTGAAGGGGTTTAATGTTAATATTCCTGGTGGACGACAGTGGAAGCGTGAAAGCCACATACCTAGTGGTCTAGGGCAGTGAAGGGGTTTAATGTTAATATTCCTGGTGGAGGGCAGTGGAAGGGTGAAAGCCACATACCTAGTGGTCTAGGGCAGTGAAGGGGTTTAATGTTAATATTCCTGGTGGAGGGCAGTGGAATGGTGAAAGCCACATACCTAGTGGGCTAGGGCAGTGAAGGGGTTTAATGTTAATATTCCTGGTGGAGGGCAGTGGAATGGTAAAAGCCACTTACATGGTGGTCTAGGGCAGTGTCGGGGGTTATTGTCAAGCTCTCTACTAGCAACAGTGAATAGGCACATTCTTCATTACTTCCATAGGTAAAAACCTGTACAGATATAACACTACTCACAGCTGACAATGGACTGCAGAATCCGATAGAAGTTACCTGCACTGATACATTGTAGCAAATATGTAAGACGGGAGGCAGATTATTGATGCTCAGAGGATTGTCTACGCTGAATACTATTGTAGCAGAACCCCAGTATATACGTTTTACGTTCCTATTCACTGCCAGCAAGCACAGATCTTGAAAACCATGAGGAATTGCAACACAAGTGTATTAGAAAGCTGCCTACTGTTGCCGCCCTGTAAACCCTTCGAGCCCTCTGTAATTTTTTCATAAAAAATTGATTTCTTCTTACTTTGTATATGCATCGTCATGACTGGCGACCAGGATGATGGAGCCACTGGCGATCTTGTTGATGAACTCAACCATTGATCCAGAGAAGTCTGAAATGAAAGCAAACAATGTGGGAAGGCAGCCATGTGCAATTCCGTTAGATGACTGCAAACAATCTGTAGCACAGATGCCCATTCATTTCAATGGGTGCTATGGAACACATGGGTAACTGGAAGCTCCTAAGCCCCTATGAAAAATCTGTAAATTGGACTTTTTGAAGTCACTTTTGCTTTGACGTTGAGCTGGCGAAAAGAGCGCCAAATGTATCAAGAGTCTTACGAAGTTTGTTCAATTTGGTGAATCTTAAAATCATCTAGAAATGCTCCTGCACTTTTTCTATGCCACCCCTCATACCAGAGTGATTTTGTAACTTTAAAAAAAAAAAAAAAGTCTCAAAAATAGATCTGTCATGAGGCAAATTACCATCCGTGACCACACTAATGCTGCATTGACCTACAGCAATCAAGCGCACAATTGTAGGGTAGGAAGCGTTCCTTCCCGCCTTAACTTCAACACTACTCTTTAAAGTGATGAGGGTTTTGTAAAATGGCAAAAAGTTGCACATCTTAGTGCAAAAAAGTATTTGTGAAAAAAATCCTGTTTCTAGCTCAATAAATAAAAAAAAGTTAGAGCTGTTGAACTAATGCATACAAAAAAAAAAAGATAAACTGTGTCTGGACCCGAAGAAATGACCCTGATCTTGAAGTTGTTAAAGTATTTTGAGAATACTTGTAGTAATGTTCAA
Source organism: Rhinella marina (assembly GCA_900303285.1). NCBI lineage: Eukaryota > Metazoa > Chordata > Amphibia > Anura > Bufonidae > Rhinella > Rhinella marina. The sequence goes on along the minus strand of ONZH01008043.1, from coordinate 5,995 downwards.
TGCCCACTAGGTGTCACTGTGCAAACACGTAAGTCTGAATAATACAGCCCATCTGTGGGAGCACAGTGTAAATGACAGCACAATGCTGGGTGTAGTAGTGAAATGCTCCAGGCTCATACAGAACAGCTGAAGATCATACCTCCATCGTACATGTCAAATGTCTTGGTGTTTGTGACCTTCATGGTCTCACCTAAAAAAGAAGAAGAAATATAAGAAGACGTGGCAAAAATGTGTACAATGTACAGTATTGGGCCCTATTCTCTTCAATATATGTATTAATGATCTTGTAGAAGGCTTGCACAGTAAAATAGACATTTTTGCAGATGACACTAAACTGTGTAAAGTAATTAACACAGAAGAGGACAGTACACTGTATATATACTACAGAGGACAGTATACGGTGTATATATACTACAGAGGACAGTATACTGTATATATACTACAGAGGACAGTACACTGCTACAGATGGATCTGGATAGACTGGAGGCTTGGTCAGAGAAGTGGCAGATGAGGTTTAACACTGACAAATGTAAGGTTATGCATATGGGAAGGAATAATGCAAGTCACCAGTACATACTAAATGGTAAAGCATTGGGTAACTCTGACATGGAAAAGGACCTAGGAATTTTAGTGAACAGCAAACTAAGCTGCAGAAACCAGTGTCAGACAGCTGCTGCCAAGGCCAATAAGATAATGGGTTGCATCAAAAGGGGCATAGATGCCCGTGATGAGAACATAGTCCTGCCACTTTACAAATCACTAGTCAGACCACATATGGAGGACTGTGTACAGTTCTGGGCTCCTGTGAACAAGGCAGACATAGCAGAGCTGGAGAGGGTTCAGAGGAGGGCAACTAAAGTAATAACTGGAATGGGTGGACTACAGGACCCAGAAAGATTATCAAAATTAGGGTTATTCACTTTAGAAAACAGACGACTGAGGGGAGATGTAATAACTATGTATAAATATATCAGGGGTCAGTACAGAGATCTCTCCCATCATCTATTTATCCCCAGGACTGTGACTGTGAGGAGGGGACATCCTGTGCGTCTGGAGGAAAGAAGGTTTGTACACAAACATAGAAGAGGATTCTTTACGGTAAGAGCAGTGAGACTATGGAACTCTCTCCCTGAGGAGGTGGTGATGGTAAGTTCACTAAGAGAGTTCAGGAGGGGCCTGGATGTATTTCTGGAGGTAATAATATTACAGGTTATAGTTACTAGAGAGGGGTCGTTGATCCAGGGAGTTATTCTGATGTCTGATTGGAGTCGGGAAGGAATTTTTTCCCCTAAAGTGGGAAGAATTGGCTTCTACCTCACAGGGGTTTTTTTTTGCCTTCCTCTGGATCAACTTGCTGATAACAGGCCGAACTGGATGGACAGAGGGCTTTGTTCGGCCTTATAATCTATGTTACTATGTTATGACCGGACACAAAACCTCAGCTTGCAGCGGTCTTGTGTCCAGTCACAAAAGGGAATGCTGCCGGAACGGAAGACATCTTGATACATCCTGAACGCATCTCTTTCTATTCAGAATGCATGAGGACAAAACGGAACCGGTTTTTCCGGTATTGAGCGCTACGTGTGAATTGATTGATGAAGGGATGACCTGACGCACCAAGCCCCTCTCCTGGTACTTCTCGTACTGTACAGATCTGCAGGAGAATGACTTACGGCTGACGACAGCGATGTTTATCCCTCTGTCTCCGGTCTTCTTAGCTGCACCTAATAATCTGAAAGACAATGAAAGCCACATGAGTCGTTCATCCCACATCTCATCGTCTTAGAATTATGTCAAATTTCTAACTCTGTCTGTGTCAATTCTCACATTAACGGCTTCATTCACACGACCGTATTTTGTTTCCGTGTCCGTTCCGTTTTTTTTTTTTTGCGGACCGTATGCGGAACCATTCATTTCAATGGGTTCGCAAAAAAAAAACGGAAGGTACTCCGTGTGCATTCCGTTTCCGTATGTCCGTATTTCCGTTCCGCAAAAAAGATAGAACACATCCTATTCTTGTCCGTTTTGCTGACAGGGATAGGCATTGTTACAATAGATCCGCAAAAAAAACGGAAACACGGATACCATACGGAACGTCATCCGTTTTTTTTTTGCGGATCCGCAATTTGCGGACCGCAAAACACATACGGACGTGTGAATGAAGCCTGAAGAAGGACTGTACCCAGGATGACTGCCTAAGGCCCCATTCACACGACCGTATGTACATTTCCGCATCTTATCCGCATTTTTGCGGAGAAGATGCGGAACCATACGGACCCATTCATTTTTCCATGAGGAGAAAAAAAAATGCAGGAATGCACCACATCCCTGTATATTCACGGAAGTTCTCCCGCAAAAAAAAATGAAACATGTCCTATACTTGGCCGCAAAATCACGTCCGTAGCCCCATTAAAGTCAATGGGTCCGCAAAAATGCGGAACACTACGGAAGACTTTCCGTATGTCTTCCGTTCCGTTTTTATACGGATCACGAAATACATACGGTCGTGTGAATGGGGCCTTAGGGTACATTCACACGTCCGTGTGTGTTTTGCGGTCCGCAAATTGCGGATCCGCAAAACACGGGCACCGGCCATGTGCGTTCAGCATTTTACGGACCGCACATGGCCGGCTCTATAATAGAAAGGCCTTTTCTTGTCCGTGGATTCGGACAAGAATAGGACATGTTCTATTTTTTTGCGGGGCCGCGGAACAGAAGTGCGGATGCGGACGGCACACTGTGTGCCGTCAGCATCTTTTGTGGCCCCATTGAAAATGAATGGGTCTGCACCAGTTCCGCAATTTTGCGGAACGGATGCAGAGACACATTCTGCAGACGTGTGAATGGAGCCTTACAGAAAAGCCGGGATGAAAGGGTTTCACAGGAGTGAAGGAGAACAGGATTCAGGGTGGAGCTAGTGTTCTCCATGGTTACAGCAAAAGTAGTCACGGGTAGGTCTGGGGCTCCATCAGGATGTGGTGTCCCTTGGGGTCATGGCCGAAAAACAGGCATCGGCAGATAGTTTCAGTGTCCCCATGGCTGGGGGGAAATTTTTATACAGGCAGTAGGGATTTTGGTACCTCCATCTTATTTTTGCCCTCAGGGGTTAGGCATCATGTTAAGTGGTGTTACAATGAGGGGTTAAAGCGACAAAGTAGTCAGAGAGTAACACACTATGTGGTACTAAGACTTGATGGGATAATATATGTGCCATGGGCATGATTACCAAAGAGGAAAATGTATTTTTGTGGCACCGCCATGGGTACAACAACTATGCCTCGTTACTCATTAGTAAAAATCAGATAGTGATAATGAAACATCTACTTACATTTCATCTTCCAGACAGATATCGGGTGGGATACTTTTTCCGCCACCACTTCGTATCCGGTACACAACCTCGGAGGAGGAGCAGGTTTTCCATGCGGCACACTTCTGTCTCATGGGCAGTGGAGCTTCAATATAACCATATATATTAATGTACAGGTTACAGTCAGGATAATATAAGTAGTTGTCTACAAGACCATAGAGATTTCACTTCAGTAGGCAGAAGAGACTTTGAGAGAATCAAGTGGTGATCTACGGTATGTCTGTAGGAACAACCCAAGAGTCCTTCAACATCTCATGAAGGAAATCAAGAATCAAACAAATTGGAGCTCTACCTGTCCGCTGCATTTAGTACAATAGGACACTAAGTGTCTAGAGGTTGTTTATCTCCTATATCCCTTATAGTCTACATAGTCCTTCTGGTCAGTGGAAAAGCAATGTTACTGGGTAAAAGAAGAAAGTTATGTCCAGCTTAAAGAAGAACTCCTGCAAAAATTTTTATTCTCTGACCTGTTAGAAAGGTGCATGATATAATCTGTAGTGATTGTCATTTTCTTATCAGTGACTGTTTCTGTGAGTAAAAACCTCTCTTCTTATTGTAGCTGGGTCATGTGACCAACTCCCTGACCTCCAACTGACCCAGGACAGGAAGCCAGTAACTGCTCTATTCATTCCTATGGGAGCCTCACTTTCAGTCTCATAGGAATACATAGAGAATTAGATTTCCTGTCCACACATAAGTCTATGTGTGAGTTGGTGGGGTCTAATTGCTGGTCACATGACACAGATAAGAAACTTCAGGATGATAGAAGTCAAAAAATTCAGACACTGGTAAGAACATGACATTCACTACAGATTATATCATGTACATTTCTAGCAGGACATGGAATAAAAATTTTTGTCGGGTCGAGTTCTTCTTTAAAGGAAAACTCCAATATTTTCAAGGACACACTTATATCAAATCAGCTTTACTTCTAGGGTTGGAAATGTGGAGATCTGAAACATTTTGGATGTGAAGAAGGGGGAAAAGAAACTACTATAATTTAAAGAATTTTATCTTTCTGCATGTCTATGCAAGGGATTTTGATCTCTGTATCAGAAAAATAAAGGTATGGGTCTAATATAATTTAGGGGTCTGGTCTGGGGTCCAGATTGTGAGGTCCGATTCATTTTGTAGTCTGATCTGAGGGCTGATTAATTTGGGGGTCTTGGGTCTGAATCACATAAAGGTCTGGTATAATTAATTTAGAGGCTTTTCTGTGGTCTGATTATTTTTTATATCCGGGGTCTGAAATAATTTAGGGGTCTGGTCAAGGGGTCCTGCCAGCGCTCACTGCATCGCATGGAACATCAGTGCAGGATACCCTGCATCGATGTTCTAGGTTTCAGCGGAACGCAGTGAGGACAGGCAGGGGGGACTTGGTACTGTGAAGAAAGCACTCAGGGGGCATAACTGCTGTGAAGGCATCATACAAAGGGCATAAATACTGTCTTGGGTCACTAAGGGGGCATTATACTGTGTGGGGGCAGTAAGGAGGACATTATACTGTGTGGGGGCACTGGCACTAAGGGGACATTATACTGTGTGGGGCACTAAGGGACATTATACTGTGTGGGGGCAGTAAGGGGGCAATATACTGTGTGGGACACTAAGCGGGCATTATACTGTGTGGTGGCACTAAGGGAACTTGATACTGTGAAGCAAGCACTAAGGGGCATAACTGTCTAAGGCACTAAGGCAAAAATTATACTGTGTGGGGCACTAAGGGGCATTATACTGTGTGGGGGCACTAAGGGGACATTATACTGTGCGGGGCACTAAGGGACATTATACTGTGCGGGGCACTAAGGGGACATTATAACTGTGCGGGGTACTAAGGGGGACATTATACTGTGTGGGGGCACTAAGGGGACATTATACTGTGCGGGGGGCACTAAGGGGACATTATACTGTGCGGGGGCACTAAGGGGACAGGACATTATACTGTGCGGGGGCACTAAGGGGACATTTATACTGTGCGGGGGCACTAACGGGGACATTATACTGTGTGGGGGCACTAAGGGGACATTATACTGTGCGGGGCATTAAGGGGACATTATACTGTGCGGGGGCATTAAGGGGACATTATACTGTGTGCGGTATGGGCACTAAGGGGACATTATACTGTGCGGGGGCACTAAGGGGACATTATACTGTGCGGGGGCACTAAGGGGACATTATACTGTGCGGGGGCACTAAGGGGACATTATACTGTGTGGGGGCACTAAGGGACATTATACTGTGCGGGGGGCACTAAGGGGACATTATACTGTGCGGGCGGCACTAAGGGGACATTATACTGTGCGGGGGCACTAAGGGGACATTTATACTGTGTGGGGGCACTAAGGGGACATTATACTGTGTGGGGGCACTAAGGGGCATTATACTGTGTGGGGCACTAAGGTGGCATAAGTACTGAATGGGGGGGTGTATGGCACTAAGGGAACATTATACTGTGTGGGGGCACTAAGGGGACATTATACTGTGTTGGGGCAATAAGGGGACATTATACTGTGTGGGGGCAATAAGGGGACATTATACTGTGTGGGGGCACTAAGGGGACATTATACTTTTGGGGGGCACTAAGGGGACATTATACTGTGTGGGGCACTAAGGGGACATTATACTGTG
>ONZH01008042.1:0-44361 GCA_900303285.1 Rhinella marina | reverse complement strand
TTTGCAGGGGACCGGGCTCTGCATAGGGAAGGTTGCGTGAAAACCTGAAAACCTCAGGAAATGATGGAAAACACCACGGAAATGGACAGGAAACAGCAGGGCAGCATGCATGGATGCCTCTGAGCTGCCTAATCGTACCATATGCCAAATTCTGGGCAACAGCCTGGTGGTGACCCTCAAGGCAATTGTGCTGACCCAAACCAAGATGGGCAAGGCACATGTCTGGCAACATTTAGGAAAGCACCAACTAGGTAACGAAGGTCCATCACCGCCTGCAGGTGACACCACTCTCATGCTGCACTGTCCTATCCCCCGCCCACGACGAGGCATAAGCCTGACACAGCATGGTGACAGCGTAGTGACACCAACAAGTGACCAAGATAGACTGAGGTAGCAGGTGAACCACCCAAAAATGTTAACTTGACACAGCATGGCGGTGAACCCATAGTGACCAGTTAGACTCAGGTGGCAGGTGAAGCACCCAAAAATTTAGCCTGACACAGCATGGCAGTGACACCACCAATGACTTGGTCAGACTGAGATTGCAGTCAAATGTCTGTAGGTGAGCCTCCCTTGTTTTGAGTGTCCGAAATTGACCCTCTAAAAATTGTTTTGGAGGTCTGCAGTGACCCTCTTAAATATTTTTTTTGTCCTGTTATTAGTTTATGTACAACCCATGGCTGCATGGTAATATATGGTTTGCTTCACAGACGGTCCACTGCCCGTTACATTTTCTTTATCATTGCCAATTACTTTTTCACCAACTGTTGTCTGGCAATGAAAAGGGGAGGTGAATTCCACTGCCGAAAAAAGTGTCATCCTCTAACATCCCACTTGTTCTCAATAGAAAGGGGATTCTTGCCGTGGCCTTCCTCATGTGGCCGATTCTGCGGACGACAGAGGTGGTGTACCTACGGACAGCCTGACCGAACATGATGGCAGACGGGGAGACACTCCCTCATGTAAAATAGTTTTTAAGTGTCTGTATTTGAAGCTACTAAAATTTATTGGGAGAGGGCCTGTAGGTAGCCTCCGTAACATTGTTTGTATAGAGCGCCAGTTGGCCCTCAGAAACATTCCTGTTGGCTCAGCGTTTCTGTGCGAAGAGGAGGAGGAGGAGGAGGGGTTGGAGGAAGAGGCATAATAAGTCTGAGAAACCGTGACTGAGGTAGGCCCCGCAATCCTTGGTGTGGGCATTACATGAGTGGCCCCAGGGTCAGACTCGATCCCAACTTCTACCAAGTTAACCCAATGTGCCGTCAGGGAGATATAGTGTCCCTGCCCGCCAGCACTTGTCCACGTGTCCGTGGTTAGGTGGACCTCATCACTAACCGCGTTGGTCAGGGCACGGATGATGTTATGTGACACGTGCTGGTGTAGGGCTGGGACGGCACATCGGGAAAAATAGTGGTGGCTGGGGACCAAGTACCGAGGGACAGCCACCGCCATCAGGTTGCGGAAAAGCCTCAGTCTCTACCAGTCTATAGGGCAGCATCTCCAGGCTCAACAATTTGGAGATGTGGCTTTTGCATGTGGGTGGTGGAATTGTATTTTGCGATTGCGCTCAATGTCTGCTGCAAAGACAGCTGAACGCTGCACTGGGACACATTGGTGGAGGTTGTGAGGATCATGCAGGTGAATGGGTGGTTGTAGGGCAGGAGGCGCTCGTGCCGGGGTCCTGGGCGGGGGGTGGACTCGCCGAGCCAGCATGTGACACAGGGGAAGGGGCAGTGGTGTGACCCGCAGGAGGTGAACGGCCTTGTTCCATTGAGTTCGGGTGTTTAGCACTCATATGCCTGCGCATGCTGGTAGTGGTTAGGCTGGTAGTGGTGGCTCCCCTGCTGATCTGGTGTGACACAGGTTGCCACACCACAGTCCATCGGTCATCCTCAGTTTCTTTAAAAACCTCCAGACTTGCGAACATCTAGGCCTCGGCACGGGAACTTGACTCCGTGAAAACAGTTGCTGATCTACCTGCTCTGGCCCTGCTTCTCCCTCTGGCCACCCCACTGCCTCTTCCAACCTGTTCTGGTGCTGCACTTGCCTCCACTTCAGAAGCAATGTCTTGAGTTGGATTACTAACCCAGCTCGGGTCAGTCACCTCATCATCCACCAGCTCTTCCTCCAATTCCTCACTCTGCTCCCCCCTCCGACTTACTGCCCTGACAACAACATCACTGTCTGACAACCGTGTCTCATCATCATTATCATCCGACACCTCTTCACGCACTACTTGCACTAATTCCACACTCTCATCACCCACAGATTGCGAAAGTTCTAAATTTTGGGCATCGGGACAGAGCAACTGCTCAGGTTGCTGTTGAGCAGTGGTTTGTGGCAGGGTGAGCCTCCGAAAAATTTTTTTTTTTTTGTGTCTGTGGTTGACGATACTGAAAAATTGTTTTAGAGTGTCTGTAGTTGACGCTCCTGAAAAATGGTTTTAGAGTGTCTGTAGTTGACGCTCCGGAAAAATTGTTTGGAGAGAGGGCCTCCGGAAACATTGTCTTAAAAGAGTGCCAGTTGGCCCTCTAAAAAAATCCCTTTTGGGTCAGCGTTTGGCATCATCTCATATCATCATCATTATCATCCGACACCTCTTCACGCACTACTTGCACTAAGTCCACACTCTCATCACCCACAGACTGTGAAAGTTCTAAATTTTGGGCATCGGGACAGAGCAACTGCTCAGGTTTGCTCTGAGCAGTGGTTTGTGTCTCTGGGTAGGGTCCTGAAAAGAGTTCCTGTGAGTATGCCTGATCTGAATCCATACTTTCCGTGGGGGGGGCAGGCTGGGGGGAAGGAGGTTGAGCTGGAGGGGACAGAGGTCTACTCCCTTGTCTAGCGTGGGTGGACTGCGTGGAAGACTGGGTGGTGGATAAATTACTGGACGCATTGTCTGCTTCCACGTCATCACTGTTCGCACTGTTGTGGTTTCAATAGTGGTGTACCACGTGACCCAGTAAGTTGCGAGATGAAGCTAGGGAGCAAAACTCTGTGGCGTTCCACTGCTCCCTCATCAGCATGTACAGTGTCACCCTGCCCAGGACCACGGCCTCTGCCCCCTACACTACTTGAACGCCCACACCCTCGTCCTCGACCCTTAGCCCCTGGGTTCAACATTTTGTATATTCACCAAACTGTCGAGTTAATATCTGAGGCCAAAACCGTATTCAGTAGACAGTAGAATTACTATCTGAGGCAAAAAAATGTAGTTTTTAGACTCCAGCTATTGCACCCTAAACCACTCAATTTTGCACTGGACTGTAGTTTATATAACTGAGAATAAAAACGTATTCTCTAGACTATGGCTAGTGTATCGCACACCTCACAATTGTTCACTGGACTGTAGTTTATATAACTGAGTGAAAAAAAATATTCTCTAGACTGCGGCTAGTATATCGCACACCTCACAATTGTTCACTGGACTGTAGTTTATATAATTGAGTGAAAAAAATTATTCTCTAGACTGCGGTTAGTGTATCGCACACCTCACAATTGTTCACTGGACTGTAGTTTATATAATTGAGTGAAAAAAACGTATTCTCTAGACTGCGGCTAGTTTATCGCACACCTCACAATTGTTCACTGGACTGTAGTTTATATAATTGAGTGAAAAAAATTATTCTCTAGACTGTGGCTAGTGTATCGCGCACCTCACAATTGTTCACTGGACTGTAGTTTATATAATTGAGTGAAAAAAATTATTCTCTAGACTGCGGCTAGTGTATCGCACACCTCACAATTGTTCACTGGACTGTAGTTTATATAATTGAGTGAAAAAAATTATTCTCTGGACTGCGGCTAGTGTATCACACACCTCAAAATTGTTCACTGGACTGTAGTTTATATAATTGAGTGAAAAAAATGTATTCTCTAGACTGCGGCTATTGTATTGCTCTCTAGACTGCGGCTATTGTATAGCTCGGACGAGCATGTTCGCTCATCTCTAATTACAGGGTATTCAAAATGCCCTTCAGGGGTATTGCTGACTTCCATTCGTCCCCCTTCTGGATTCAAGTTATAGGCTCCTATGAGGTCAGTCTTAAAAAACCTCTGAGCCCTAACAATTTGATTAAAAGATAAGGGGAAGGGGATACTGGTTCCTGACAGTGATACTATTTAATTCACTATAGTCGATACAAGGGTGTAGTCCACATCTTTCTTCCCAACAAAACAGAATCCAGCTCCCATAGGCGATACAGACAGAAAAATTTGTCCCTTCTTTAGACTTTCATGAATATATCTTTCATGGCCTGTCTTTCATTCCAGAAAGTTTATAGACCTTCCGAGGGCTTTCGGGTCATCTCATGATTTAACATTGCAGCCTATGGGAAATTCACTGTGTGTTACTAGAGAGCTCTGGCATAGGCAGGGCTTCTTAGCAACATCACGGCTCCCTTGATCTTGCAGTTTCTCCGCTCAGATGCCGTGCAACTGACCACAATATCTGAAGGGTTAAATGTTTCTTATCTGTGTTATAAATGATCATGAAATTGCCTGTGTTTCTGTGTGAAACAGCAGAAACTTGGTGGCTATGGCACCCACTCAATTTCTCAGCAGACGCCATCTTTATGGCAGAGGTTGGAAAGGATTTACATGTCTAACATTTATCACATTTAAATGGGTTTTAATGAGCCACAATAATTCAAATTTACATTTAAGTTTCTAAACCATACAGGATGTCATAATGTGTCCTTAAAGGGGTTTGCCCCTTCTGGAAAATTGATGGTATATAGCTAGGACATGCCATCAGTGCTATATTCATCGCAATGAGATTTCTAAAAATAGCTAAGGAAAGTGTTATCGGCCATTTTCAAAAGTCGCATAGGGGTGAATGGAGAGTGCACCACACTAACATGGCCACCTCTCCATTCACTGCTATGGGACTGCTGGAAATAGCCAGATCAACGTTCTGCTACAGTATTTTCAGAACTCACTAGCTGTGAACGGAGAGTGGTTTCTCTCTGTTCACTTCGGGTGTCCCATTATGGAGATAGGAGCGGGTCCCAAATGTGAGAAGCTCACCTATCTTATATTGACAGCATATCCTATTGAGATGCCATCAATGTCCCAGATGGGTATACCCTTTTAATATTGGTATCTTGCAAGAGTATTGGAAATAAAGACAGCAGTTTCAGATCCAATGACATCAGTCATCCTACCCGTTTTACAGATGATCCTGGATCCTGTTACTCTTTTGTTCTTGATACAAAAAAACTCAACAGTTAAGAGTTTGAAAGGCATCTACAAACATCGCAGGTGGATACACTGGCTGCAAGAAAAGCAATTACACTGGCCTGCCTGAAACTTTATCCTGCGTGTCTAACATCAGTCAAAACAAGATTATATAACATGCCATTGATGGAGAGAAGTTTTGCCATTATTAATAGGAGAGCATGTTCATAGAAACAACTGAAAAGATGAATGCTCTGCTGGTTGGTGTCAGGAAACTGATAATTATGTCCTTTCAATAAACAAGAGTAGTTTCTAGTCGATAAATTAAGGCAGACTTTGATTAAAACAAAATGTGGACAGCAGTCTTTGCAGTGAACTTATGTTTTGTTCCTTTGACCCAAAAATGAAACATCAATTTTCTAATTATACAATAACTAACTGAATTCTGACTATAAAGACAGTAAGAAGAGTTAAAGGTCTGTAAAAATAGCGCATTTATCTGAAAAGACGTTTTGTTTGAGACACTTTCATTATTGTGCTATTGTCTTGTATAATATCAGAACTTTATAGCCATGGAAAGAACAGATTGTGCTGTCCTTATAATAGGGCTCTCATATTTGTATAAGACTTTTAGCAGGAGTGATTTTAGCAATGAACCATAAAATGTGCTTGCTTTGCAAATACTCTTTGAAGCGTAACATCACAATTTCAGAAGCAGATTTCAAAGAATTTGAATTATCAAAGGCAAACGTGCAAACTGTCAAAACTATTGGCCACAAGAACAATAATTTGGTGCTATGAAAACTTGTATACAATAGCACTTAAGGAATGGGAGTTCATGCCAAAAATTCTGCAAAAAAATGCATGTTGAAGAAAAATATAAAACACTATAGCAGGAAAAAGTGAAGATGACTGGGTTCTAAATTAAGGAGGACTATACCTCTCTAAACTATGAATATGTATATCACTATATACTAACAAAAAAGGCATCTAGATTTTAAGCCCAGGCACTATAGCCATGTACTGTGCATAGTTATTGTAGTTACCATATTGTTATGTTACTGCAGTGTGCAGCCAGTTATGGTATTAATGGTAAAGAGTTTTTCTCACCTAATTGGTGACTGCTTTCCAAGTAGTTTCAAATGGTTTCAATCCAATGAATGCAACAACTGACCTTTTGTAAATGTCATAATTTAAATGTAAATAAAGAGCAGTTGCAGAGAGAGCACCAGCCATAGGAGTAACGGCAATGCCCCCGTTGCTCCTAGAGGCTCATTTGCATATCTTAAAACATAATTTTTCTCAGCAATGCAGGCACATATGAACATGAGACCAACACAGATGCCTTCAGCTGCCAAGCAGCAGAGGGCCCCTGTGCAAAGATTGTACCTGGGCCCCCCCACCCCCATGCCAAATACTCAACTTAAAGGGGTTGTCTCACAAAAAATATTCTACAGTTTTCAAACCAGCACCTGGATCTGAATACTTTTGTAATTGCACGTCATTAAAAATTTTGTATAGCTACTGAGTTATTCAGTAACATGTATCTGTATAGGACCACTTAATTTCTTATTTCTTTGACCTATTCACTGAGCAGGCCGCACATGCTCAGTTTCAACTTTTAACTGCCTACTGAGCTGTGATAGGCAGAGCTGAGACACGCCTCCTTAGCTGCAGCAGAAAAGACACTCCCCTTGAGCTGTCAGCTTGATATAAATCTAGCAGATCAATGAATGGGGAGATCTCTGGGTCCATGTGAGGTACAGGGCTGGTTCTAGCTTTGTTAGAAAGGTATTGTCATGGACTATATGATGTCTGATTTTCATTTTTTACATTATTCGTGGGATAACCCCTTTAACCTATTCCCTCCTAACATTACATACAGCAATACAAAACATAGGGTGAGGCTACTTTCACACCTGAAGCACTACGATCTGGCTGGACACAAACCACAGCATGCAGCAGTTTGTGTCCCGCTGATTCTCAGCATTTTTGCCTGAATGTGGCCGGATCTCTGCTGGACCCAATTATAGTTAATGGGACCAGCAGGCATTCTGCATCCAGCAGTGCCGGAGCCGGTTCATTCCAGCAGGCTGTTCTCTGCTAGAACAGCCTGCCAGAATCACTAACGCAGATGTGAATGTAGCCTAATACAGCCCCCATACCTCTTACATCCAGTGACGTCTTCTTAGATGTAGACATTCTCTTTCCTCATCTTCTCCTTTCAGACTGACGGCCATGATGATTTCTTTCAGCCATATCTTCTCTCTGCAGAGTTTCACAGACAGACATCTTAGTTTCCTACTTTTCCATCACCCTCTCACCTTCTGAACACCCCATCCTGCCACCCCCAATACTGAGACGCTGTGCTCCCCAACACTATACTGCAGAAACGGTCCCACTGAAAATACTATTACCACACAGATAGCGCCCCCTTCAATAATTATTGGCACAGAGTAAAAAAATAAATGCACCCAGGAAACTGTGTCCCCGACACTAATTGTGTAAACATAATGTCCCCCAAAAATAATGATACAACAAATGCCCTGTTGTGTGCAGTAAAAAAATCCCTCCTCTTAGTGCCCCCAGTGGAGCAAATGTCCCTATAGTGCCCTCATAATGTGTGCCAATGCCCCTATTGTGTGCCCAAAAATCTTCTTAGTGCCCCCAGTTAAGGTCCCCATAGTGCCCCATAATTTGCACCAGTAAAGAATACTCCTATATAGTGCCCCCAGTAGATGCCCCCATAGTGCTCCTCCCCGTCCCATGGTGCCTGACATAATGTGCCAGTATAAAATGCCCCTATAATGCTCCTCTCCCCCCTCCCCCATAGTGCCCCCATAAAGTGTGAAAGTATAAAATACCCCTATAGTACTCATCACCACCCCCACATTGCACATATAGTTTGTGCAGTATAAAATGCCCCTATATAATGCCCTCCAGTAGACGCCCCCATAGTGCTCCTCTCCCCTACTTCTCCCGTGTGGCCCCCATGTGACAGTATATAATGCTAATATATAGGGCTCCCAGTAGATGCCCTCATAGTGCTCCTCTCCCCCCATGTGTGCCAGTATATAATGCCCCCAGTAGATGCCCCTATAGTGCTCCTCTCCCCCATGTGTGCCAGTTAATATCCCCTTGTAGATGCCCCCATAGTGCTTCTCTCCCCCGTGTGTAACCAGTATATAATGCCCCCTTGTAGATACCCCCATAGTGGCTCCTCTCCCCCATGTGTGCCAGTATATAATGTCCCCTTGTAGATGCTCCATAGTGCTCCTCTCCCCTAATGTGTGCCAGTATAATATCCCTTTGTAGATGCCCCCATAGTGCTTCTCTCCCCCCGTGTGTACCAGTATATAATGTCCCCTTGTAGATACCCCCATAGTGCTCCCCATCTGTGCCAGTATATAATGCCCCCTTGTAGATTTCTCCATAGTGCTCCTTTCCCCCCTTGTGTGCCAGTATAATGCCCCCATAGTGCTCTTTTCCCCCATGTGTGCCATTAAAATGCTCCCTAATAGATGCTTCCTGCGGACGGCGATACAGATGAGTATGGAGATGAGCGCTTCCACAATGGAAGCGCTCATCTCCTACTGCCTCATCTCCTACTGCCACCGAAGCTCCCACGGGCCCCCCTGCCTCACTAGGCCCCGAACCGGCCCCTGTGTAACAGGTCAGGCAGCTTCATAGGTACAAATCTGCTGACAGATGCCTTTTAACATTAAAGAGGATGCAGTGCTCCCATGATCACTGGGACCCCTTCAACAGCTGATTTGCAGGGATGCCGGAAGTTGGAAACCCGCCCTTCTGACATTGATGACCTATCCTGAGGAAAGGACATCAATATCATTACAGTGCACAAACCCTTTAAGGTTCAGTCCACTGTCTGACATGTGACCTAACAGTTTTGTCTATAAATTGTAACTGTTGTCTACTATAGGAGTCCAGCAGAATTCTGAATTTACTCTTCTACCTGAACAGAAAAAAAAAAATGTTGTACAAGTTGTGTTACTTTTGCTGGTTATAAATTGGGCAGTTCTCCCAGCACTTGTATTTGCACCCAACTCCACCTTTGGGACTCTTTATTTTCTCCTGCACCTGTCCAGTCTCTTTCTCTTTACTTGGGACACTATATTTTTGCGTTTTATTATAGCGTTGTATTGTGAAAAATGTAAAAAAGTTTAATGACACCTTTTTTGTGCATACTTACCAAATTGAAAGCTATCTACAAAGGCTGAGTTTTTTTCTATCAGATAAAATATTGAAATTTCACTTATTTCTTGTGTTTACACCTTGAAAATATATTTATGTTTATGATTGATAAGCCTTAACATCTGCATTTCCAGGTGAATACTTTGCAAATACGGACAGGAAGGTCAAACGTTTAGACTTCTAGAATATCTAGAATATTCAATATTAAATATAGTTTGGAAACTTTACTGCATTGCATTTTGTGTCTATCGAGGAGACAATTACAAAGCCAAGGTTGAAAGTGATGACTGATTGTCTTTCACCTATTAGATAGCCTTTTCACACCTAGTATATACAGGGATGGCAGAGTTCACATCAGATGAAAGATGAGTAATAAATACTGTCTACCTTGCTTTGAAATGAAAGAATGGCTAAAGGTCAGGAACGCACACATGATCTGTGCATATCTTCACTTAAAGTAACAAAGACACAGCAATATGGCAAAGCAAAGTAGATGCTGATGACAGCCAAGACCATTCAAAGTGTAAAGTCCACAATCTTCTAATTCATCAATATGTATATGTACATCTAAATCAGATAAAACAGATTAATTGAATAAAACATGTTCATAAAAAGTTAATAGTTGATTCATTCTGCACACTCTGCTGGGTTATTAAAATTCTTAAAGAGAACCTGTAACCACTCCTGACATGTCTGCTTTAGTAAATAATTAAATTCCATATAAATTGACAATTCTGAAGCATCCATTTTTTTGACTCTGTGTTGTGCCATTTTTCTACTATTATTGGTAGAAGTTTATGGACAAAGGTACATATAGGAGTTATCATTTGGGAATGTGTTCCTGCATATTCTGACATTGTCCAGTGAGAGCTGCCAGTTACAGACTGTGAAAGGACACACCCCAAGTGATAACACCCATCTGTACTAGAGATGAGCGAATCGATATGTCGATTCATTGATTCGTATCGAATCTTGGGAATTTCTAGCTGCGAAGCGAATCCGAATATTAGGTGATTCGCTTCGGCTTTGTACGCATTCGCTACATAGTTTGTCCTATAAATTATACTCTATTGCTACTTATAAGTTACTCTATACGCTGTTGCGTACGAATTCAATTCATTAGCGATGCAGACTCCTCCCTGGTAGCTCCGCCCCCTTCTCCAGCACGCGAGGAAGACAAGGCAACTCAGGAAATTAAGATGGCGACACAGCAAGGCCCTGGGGAGGCATGGTGTGGGGCACCGAGCCCTATGAGGAGAAGGAACTGGAGGAGATCTACGTCTCTCAATATGTCCGGCAGCCTAAGAAGTCGGTTGAGGTGCCCGCTGAGGAATTCACTCCGCTGGCTGACACGGCGGAGGTGGCAGGAGGTGGCAACGTGTGCTGTCCGCATCCGTTGCTCCGTTCTGTGGCCCGCAAAAAAAAATAGAGCATGTCCTATTCTTGTCCATGTTACGGACAAGAATAGTACTGTTCTATTAGGGGCCAGCTGTTCCGTTCCGCAAACTACGGAATGCACACGGATGCCATCCGTTGTTTTTGCGGATCCGCAATTTGCGGACCGCAAAACACAACGTTCGTGTGAAAGAGGCCTAAGATGGCGCAAGAGGGGCTAATGAGGTGGAGATATAAAGGAGGATACAGAGCCTAACTGGAAAAATACCCTGAGGAAGAACACCGTGTTGTTTGAAACGCGTAGGTTAGTAAGTTTGGCTCAATTACCTATCCGTAGCACAGGTGACATCACCGCACGCTCTGAGTGAGCGTGAGCTACAGACAAGCAAGCGGAGCTGAGCCACCGGCCGGGGCTCGCTCCAGAAATTGAGAAAGTCCCTAGGAAGAACCGGGACCGTATCCTGAACCAGCGAACACCCTGAAGACCTTGTGCATGCCACTAGAAAGGTAAGAAAACACATGTGTAACTAATCCAGTACGCTATGAATACAGCGTTTTGAGTGTGCGGAACATTGAGACATATGTGCTAACTACCGCTCCAGAGGTGAACTGAGTGGTATATTAAATCTTACAGAGGAAAGTTATTGAATTAAAAGTACCATCTAGGTGAATAAGGGATATCAATATACCAGTTGCGCGGTGCCATTATATAGATATATAATGTATTTGCACTATATTGTTTGCACTAGATTGTTTGCACTAATGTTTTTACCTTTCAGCAACGTTTTCAAGTATGTTGCCCATTGTGTGTATTTCTTTACAGGTACCGCAATGTGTCCTCATATTCACTTTATTGTATGGTGGATGGTTGTACTATGCACTTAGCCGGATAGACAGCACCTTACTTGTTCTACCTCAAATATACATACTGCCTCTGAGGGCGATTTCAGATCTGACCATTTACGCTGGATCTGGCCCGTGGTCCGCAAGGTGTCGAAACGATGGCGCAAGCCTCGGATCACCTGCTGGATCACCTCCTTTTTATGCTGGTTCGGGTGGCGGTGTGTGCCATCATAAATCGTAATCCTGGTGGTCCATCAGCCGGACTATGTATTTCAGCTGTGCAGCAGAGCTAAATGATGAGGATCGTCTGGATGCCATTTTCGAATATTCGCTCTGCCTCTGAGGAGTGCACGCCGCGGCCTCTCATCGTACATGCCTGCGTATTACGTAATCGCGTAGACAATAGTACACTGAGGATTCATAAGCTATTTGTACGCTCATGCGTACGTCTTCTAAGAAGTTGCGTACATTTTTTAAATTAACGTTCGTTATTAGTGCGCGAATGTTCGCTAATAGCACATAATAACGTATATTTTGTACGCAAATACAATGAATCTATTCGTCGAATATACGAATCTTAGGAAAAGTTCGGCAAATGTTCGGCGAATAATTTTTTGAATGATTCGCTGATCTCTAATCTGTACCTTTATCAATAAACTTCAAGCAGGAAGAACGGCACAACATAGTCATAACAATAGATGTTGCAGAACTTTTTTACAGTACATGGGTAATGTAAGTAGCTACTAAAACAGTATCCTCAGGATAGGTCATCAATATCAGATTGGGCATCTACATTCAGGAGTGAGGGCTTAGTCCATATATGTTTGCATCTATTGTATGAGTGCATTATTTTCTGTGATTTTTCTTTTATAAATGTAGCCATGTACATCCGCATATTTAGTTATCATATCATGCAGGATATCTTTTTCCTGTGATTTTTCAAGCTTATGTTCTTGAAGGAGTGGCACCTTCAGGTGTGAATGCGCTCTGATTTTATCTTGGGAGTCGCATTCATGTGCACTTTTTGACCCGCCTATCCCACAGTGGACATTGATGAATTGGTACATATAGCTATGGGTGCTCTTCCTCTCATTGGTTGCTTTGTGCACACACTGGTAACTAGGAGCAGCACACTATATGTGCAGGGTCTGCTCTCATGAATGTTGATGCCCAACGGCATAGGTAGGTTTAGAGTAGGACTTGCCTGACTGAGACCACCGTGGCGCTGGGTAGGTGGGCACAGATGTGTTTTGATCAAAATTATATTGGCAAAGAGTCTCAGATTTTATCATTACAGTGAGGGCTTAGTCCATATGTTATGTTTGCATCTATTGTATGAGTGCATTCATTTCTGTGATTTGTCTTTATAAATGTAGCAATGCATATCCGTATATTTAGTTATCATATCGTGCAGGATGTTTTTTTGCCCACTGCCATTTTTTCGCCATTGTAACAGTATAAAAGTGATAAAGCAGAAACATACCTCAATGGTAACAATAAAAACTACAGAATCACCCCTTCAAAAAATACCCCAAGAGCCTTTACACAGCTTCTCAGATGGAAATATCAAAAAGCTATGGGTATCAGAATATGGCAACACTAAGAAAATGTAAAAAAATGTAAAGGTTTTCTATAAGTTTCCTTAAGTAGTAAAACATAATAAAAAATATATAAATTTGGTATTGTGGTAATTGTACTGACTCATTCAATAAAGGTAAAAGGTCATTTTTAGGATTCCCAGTGTGCACAACGTATATCCCTCAGGTATTCACTCAGGAAGAGATTATGACAAACAGGTCTGATCAGTCTGGTTGTTAATGGGTTAAGAGTTAGAATACTATGCCATGCAACTAGCCTGTATTACTCTGAAGATAGGTGCAGGTCCAAAGGTGATAGTCACATCTATGGAACATTTATGGCATATTCTGTGCCATAAATGTCCCAGACAAGACAAACCCTTTAATTCAATCTGCCATATTAGTTCAGCAACTTCTTACCTGTTAGTTTACCAGTTAGATTTACATCCTAAGGACTCACTTACATGACCATAGTTTGGCTCCGCAGCTCGGGTGCGGACCCATTCACTTCAATGGGGCCGCAAAAGATGCGGACGGCACTCCGTGTGCTGTCCGCATCCGTTGCTCCATTCTGTAGCCCCCCCAAAAATTATAGATCATGTCCTATTTTGTCCGTTTTGCGGACAAGAATAGGCATTTCTATAATGGGCCATCGGTTCCGTTCCACAAATTGCGGAAGGAACACGGGCAGCATCCATGTTTTGCGGATCTGCAATTTTCCCTAAGGCCTATTTCACATGAGTGATACAGAATGTGTCAGAGCCTGTTCAATGAAAAACTGGTGGTTCTGCATGCAAGTTGAATCATTTTTATTCTGCGACTGCATTCAGTGTTTCATGTTTTTAGTTAGGATTGCATCCTGTTTATGTAAAATTAGCCCTTGAGCGCTTCTATACTTGCATTTGCTGTATGTTTTTGTATTTTAGTTCATAAGATCCTGACTAAACTGATGTAGAATGATATAGTTTCTTTGCATGCCATAGAAATGAAAGGTATACATAAAAGAATACTTTCCTTCACATTTTTTAATAACTGGTAATTGGCTGCATAAACTGTCATACACATATTCTAAGTGCAGATTTGCTGACAACTGTGCAAAGAGGCGCCAAATATGTCAAAATGTTTGGACGCTGTGTGAAACGTAAATAAATATAAATAACAACAGAATACAATGATTTGTAAATCTCATAGGCCCATATTTCATTCACAATAGATCATAGAACACATATGTTGAATATGAGACATTTTACCATCTCATAAAAAAATTACTCACTTAGGTTACATTCACAAGATTCCATTGTGTTTTGAGGATCCACATATTGCAGATGCACAAAACACTGATACTGGCCCATGTGCGTTCCGCAATTTGTGGACCACACATGCCACGGCTATCATAGAAATGCCTATTCTTGTCCGCAATTGCAGACAAGAATAGGACATGTTCTATTTTTTTTCCGGGGCAATGGTACGGAGCAACGGATGCGAACAGCACCCGGTGTGCAGTCTGCATCTTTTGCGGCCCCATAGAAATGAATGGGTCCCGATCTGAGCCGCAAAATATATAGCCTTAGAACTTGATGGCAGCAACACATCTCCAAAAAGTTGGAACAGGGACAAAAAAGGCTGGAAAATAAAGTGGAACTAATAGAAAAAACAGCTGATGTAGCAAGTTGTAGCTAAGTCATATGACTGAGTATAAAAAGAGCATGTTAGAAGCAAAGATTGGCAGATTCACCAATCTGCGAAAAACTGAATCTAAAAATTGTGGAACAATTTCAGAAAAATGTTCCTCAACGTAAAATTGCAAAGACTTTGAATATCCCACATCTACAGTACATATCATCAAAAGGTTCAGAGATAAATATTAGGAATTAAGTTTTTTTTCACACAAATGAAAATTTTCATGTGTCGGTGGGGTAGGTGACATTTACACATTTCTATGTCAAGGAACTAAGGATCTGGTGGAACTAATATTTCTCTAAAAATAATTTCAACAGAAAGTTTATAGTCATTGCTGCATAGTCATAGCCTCGTTATAATGAACCACCAAACCTGAATGTAGATCAAAGTCATTGATTCATTTCATGAGGCAAGGAATAATTACAAGTGGCATCATTAACATTAGTAACACATTGTCTTCAATAAAAGGTTATTCTGAAATGCCTAGTTTGATGTCTATAATGTCCACATCAGAGCTAATGACTCATTCTAAATAGAAAGCAAAGGATACAAGTGTGATGCTTCATTGAAGGCAACCCGGCGAATGTCTGGCATCACAAGCAGCAATGGTGTTAAAAAATGAACTTTTCTGTATTTAAAGGAAATCTGTCCAGGATAATTGCTGTTGAAGTAAAGCCATAGCCTAATAGCGCTTAGTAAGTACCTTATTTCCAGATGTGCCTTTGTTCCAGCAATAGACGTTTTCTATCTTCTGAAAATCCAGTTTATTTAGTATGCAAATGAGCCAGTAAAGTGCCTCACTCTAGCAAGAAGGAGCTCAGGCACGCCTCCTGCTAGTGCCCAAGCCCGCCCTCATGCTGGGAGCAGGGAAAAGGGGGGCAGAGTTATGGCTTGAATGTGATGTAGGAGGAGTGGGTGGACACATTGTGGCAGGAGGCGTGCCTGGGCTCCTTTCTGCAAGAATGACACCCCTATGGGCACCTTACTTGTTAATTTGCATACCAAATAAACTGGATTTTCAGAAGATAGAACACATCTATTGCTGGAACAAAGGCACATTTGGAAATATGGTACTAAGCGCTATTAGGCTATGGCTTTACTTCAACAGCAATTATCCTGAACAGATTTCCTTTAAATACAGAAAAGTTCATTTTTTATGCAAATTAGCCCGCTTCGGTGCTGACCGCGGCACATGCGATGTGGGCGGGAGGAAGGGGAGTCCATCGGGTCCCTGCGCTGCTGTGACGGGGACCCGATGGCTTGGATAACAGCCCGATGCCTTCCTTAGGCATTGTGGCTGCTATCCCTGCTTGCCTGTGCGATCGAGCCCCCTGGTTCGCACAGGAAGCAGGTTGTAAGTGTATTACATTGAGTAATACACTTACAAGCAATGCATTACAATACAACAGTATTGTAATGCATTGTTAAGGGGATCAGACCCTTAAAAGTTAAATAAATAAAGTGAAAAAAGTGGAAAAAAAGTTTAAAAAAATAAAGTTTTACAAAAAATAAAAGTTCCAAGTAAAAAAAAAAAGTACACTTTTCCCAAAATAAAGTTAAAAACATTGTAAAAAAAAGGGGGCTCTATAAAAATATAACATCATCCACCCCGCCAGGTGAACGCAGTAAAAAAAAAAAAAAAAAAAAAAAAAAAACAGTGCCGAAACAGCCATTTTTTTGGTCACCTTCCCTCACAAAAAAATGTAATAGGAGGTGATCAAAAGGGCGTATTTAACCCAACATGGTACCAATCAAACCGTCATCTTGTCCTGTAAAAATGATACCCTACCTGAGACAATCGCCCGAAAAATTTTAAAAAATATGGCTCTCAGAAAATGGCAACACAAAAAAAAAGATTTTATTCTGTTCAAAAATAAATCTAATATGTAAAACTTTCCAAAAATAAAAATCTTAGGCATATTGGGTATCGCCACGTCCATAACAACCTGCTCTATAAAAATATTACATGAGATGGCCCCCAGGTGAATGCTGCAAAAAAATTTTTTTTAAAAAATTATGCCAAAACAGACATTTTTTTCCCTCTTGCCTCACAAAAAGTGTAATAGCAGGCGATCAAAAAGGCGTATTTAACCCAAAATGGTACCAATCAAACCGTCATCTTGTCACGCAAAAAATGAGACCCTACCTGAGACAATTGCCCAAAAAGTAAAAAAAATATGGCTCTCAGAAAATAGCAACACAAAAAAAAAAGATTTTATTCTGTTCAAAAATAAATCTAATGTGTAAAATTTAATAAAAATAAAAATGGTAGACATATTGGGTATCGCCGCGTCCATAACAACCTGCTCTATAAAAATATCACATGATTTGCCCCCTCTGGTGAATACTGTAAAAAAAAAATTTTAAAAAACTATGACAAAACAGCTATTTTTTTCCACCTTGACTCACAAAAAGTGTAATACCAAGCAATCAAAATGTCCCCATAATGGTACCAATGAAAACGTCACCTCATCCGCAAAATAATGAGCCCCTACATAAGACAATAACTCAAAAAAATAAAAAATCAATGGCTCCCGCAAACCAATCCATCATAATCTATGTACCACCACATATGGGGTGTTGCCCTATTCAGCAGAAAATGGGGAACAACTTATGGGGTGCTTTTCTCCTGTTACCCCTTGTCAAAATGAAAAATTTGGGGCTAAAGCAACATTTTATTGGAAGAAATGAAACTTTTGATTTTCATAGCCAAGTGTTTCCAAATTCCGTAAAACGCTTAGGGGGTCAAAGTGGTCAGCACCCCCCTTAATATATTCTTTGAAGGTTGTAGTTTCCAAAATGGGGTCACTTTTTGAGGGTTTCCACTGTAGGGGTACGTCAGGGTCTCTCAATTACAAAATGGTGCCTAAAAACCATTCTAGCAAAATCTGCCTCCAAAATTTGTATGGCACTCCTTTCCTTCTGACCACTGCCACAAACCCATAGCGACATTTACCACCACATATGGGGTATTTCTGTAAACTGCAGAATCAGGGTAATGTATATTGAAGTTTAGTTTGCTGTTAACCCTTGCTGTGTTGCAAGAAAAAAATTATTAACATGAATAATCTACCAAAAAAGTGAAATTTTGAAATTTCACCCCCATTTTTCTTTAATTCTTGTGGAACACCAAAAGGGTTAACAAACTTTGTAACAACAGTTTTTTATAATTTGAGGGGTGTAGTTTCTAAAATGGGGTAATTTATGGGTGGTTTCCATTACATATGCCCCTCAAAATCACTTTATATCTGAATTGGTGCTTAAAAAAAATGGTTTTGGAAATGTTGAAAATTTGAAAAATTGCTTCTAAACTTCTATGCCTTCTATAACGTCCGAAAAAAAGTAAAATGACATTTATAAAATGATGCCAACATAAAGTAGACATATGGGGAATGTAAAATAATAACTATTTTTGGAGTTATTACTATGTATTTTGAAAGTAGAAAAATAGAAATTTGGAAATTTTTTAAAAATTTAACTAAATTTGTTTGTTTGTTTTTAGAAATAAAAATGAGATATTTTGCCACAAATTTACTACTGTAATGAAGCACAATATGTGACAAGAAAACTATCTCAGAATGGCCTGGATAAGTAAAAGCATTCCAAAGTTATTACCACATGAAGTGACACATGTCAGATTAGCAAAAAATGGCCTTGGCAGCCAGGCCGGGTTGAAGCAAGGCGACAGCCTACCAATGAGCAGTTTAAAAAGCTCAGCAAAAAATACCTCTAGCAACAAGCTTTACATAAAATCTGCTACAAAATCCCTATACCCTTCTGACTGTTATTTAACTTTCACCAATAATCACACAATGCACCAATCTATAGAAAATACACGTTTATTAGTTCATCAAAATTTATATAAAATTTATATGTAAAAAGTCAATGGTGGTAACTAACACACACAAAAGGAGGGGCAGGTACGTAATACTCACACTAAGTAGAGTAAAATATTACAAACATTATCCGCATAGAACATAGTAAAGTGCAAGTGCAGAAAACAATACATAAAGCATCATAAGTGGCCCACAGCAATCAAAAAACAAGTATAATAAACAGTAAATGGCAATACAGACCACTGCCTCCTCCAGACCCCGACGTACGTTTCGCTATGGCTTCCTCAAGGGGATTGAGATCTCAATGTGTTGTGCACTTATTTATAAGCCCATAACTAGGACAATTAAAAACACATGGCCAACAGGAAATCAAGCTATGCTACAACGATGGAAGGACTGATATGCGTTCCACAGTGAGGCAAGAATGACATCACTTCCAGTCCGGAGATGTAAACATATACAGTCAGTCATGTGGCCATAATTCATATGTCCATACGTAGAACAAAAGAATAAATAAAATGAGAATACATCCATAGTGTCATCCCCCAATAATATGCCCAGATGTACTATGTCCTCGCTGTATTCGAGGGCAATATAACAACTGCATTCGACAGAGGAGCGTGGCCGGCACCGAAAGTCCGGCCTGCGCTCCACCGTGGAACGCACGCGTATACGCATGCGCTAACTTTTCCCACGAAGAAAGGCTATATGAGAGCAAAAAACTCTGTGAGAACACCTTTACTTCAACAGACTGGTCGTTGGAAGAAATCTGAGGCTCAAAATACCATAAGATTTATTACATCGTATAATTCTGGATATAAGGAAGTCACAGCCATTCTCCAAAAGTATTGGAATGTTCTTTGTATGGATCAAACCCTCGAAATATTGTTACCTCCACGCCCTGTGATAACTTACAGAAGAGAAAGAAATCTGCGTGATAGATTGGTACGTAGTCACCATGGGGGGATGAACATAGAGAGAGCATTCGGCTCAAAAGGCCCCAAATGGGGGTGTAAACCTTGTGGCGGATGTGTTGCTTGCCCAAATATATTAACTACGAACACCTTCACAGATTCTTTGGGTCGTAG
The DNA here is from genome assembly GCA_900303285.1 of Rhinella marina. NCBI lineage: Eukaryota > Metazoa > Chordata > Amphibia > Anura > Bufonidae > Rhinella > Rhinella marina. The sequence goes on along the minus strand of ONZH01008042.1, from coordinate 24,555 downwards.
AAATTTTGAGATCACTCACACGATTACATGTGGCACGATTGGTGTCATTTATGTGGCCAGTTGCCCTTGTGGCCTGTTTTATGTTGGTTTAACTTCTCGTGAATTACGTAGACGGACTAGGGAACATGTACTGGGCATTATGGCTGCAAAGGATGAGGAAGATGTTACGGCCCTTAAAACGCTCCCACGCCACTTCAAAACCCATCACAATTGCGACGGAACAAAACTGAAGGTAAGGGGCATAGACCGTATTCTGATGGGGAGTAGGGGTGGTGATTGGAAAAGATTATTGTCACAGAGGGAAACCAGGTGGATTTTCCGCCTGGACACAATTTCACCACGAGGCCTTAATGAACACTTAAGTTTTGTTCCATTTTTATGAAGTCCTGTGTTGTAGCATATTATAGCCTGAAGCATGCTACAGCATGCTTCCTAGATCAACACTTTTGTGTTCTTTTGATTCTTAATTCGTTTAACAAATAACGTTGGTAGCATCTTGTATGATATGTGTGTTTTCTGTTTTTATCTGCTATATTTTAATTGTCATACATTCCATTACAGTTGTTTCCTCTCATATAGCCTTTCTTCATGGGAAAAGTTAGCACATGCGTATACGCGTGCGTTCCACGGTGGAGCGCAGGCCGGTCTTTCGGTGCCGGCCACGCTCCTCTGTCGAATGCAGTTGTTATATTGCCCTCGAATACAGCGAGGACATAGTACATCTGGGCATATTATTGGGGGATGACACTATGGATGTATTCTCATTTTATTTATTCTTTTGTTCTACGTATGGACATATGAATTATGGCCACATGACTGACTGTATATGTTTACATCTCCGGACTGGAAGTGATGTCATTCTTGCCTCACTGTGGAACGCATACCAGTCCTTCCATCGTTGTAGCATAGCTTGATTTCCTGTTGGCCATGTGTTTTTAATTGTCCTAGTTATGGGCTTATAAATAAGTGCACAACACATTGAGATCTCAATCCCCTTGAGGAAGCCATAGCGAAACGTACGTCGGGGTCTGGAGGAGGCAGTGGTCTGTATTGCCATTTACTGTTTATTATACTTGTTTTTTTATTGCTGTGGGCCACTTATGATGCTTTATGTATTGTTTTCTGCACTTGCACTTTACTATGTTCTATGCGGATAATGTTTGTAATATTTTACTCTACTTAGTGTGAGTATTACGTACCTGCCCCTCCTTTTGTGTGTGTTAGTTACCACCATTGACTTTTTACATATAAATTTTATATAAATTTTGATGAACTAATAAACGTGTATTTTCTATAGATTGGTGCATTGTGTGATTATTGGTGAGAGTGATCTGAGGCCTTCTTGCACCTTGATGTTTTGACATTTTTAGTGCCTCTCTATTTTTGAATTGGTGTTATTTAACTTTATAAACCTTTGCATCTCCAAAATACGAATTCTGTCTGGTCATCAATATTGTTTGCTCAAAACAAAAAAGTAAATACGGCTCACTGTGATAAGAAAGAAATCCACGATGCTGCAAAGATGTAATCCACTTTGGTAATGGATTCAACCAATAGTTCACTAAGAAACGGATATCCAGCACATGGCTTGGTAGAAAAGTAAAAAATAAGATTTTATTGAAGACAGTAGAATAAAAAATAAATTTATGTGGGCGGCTCAAACCATTGTGGATGGGTTTGTAACCATGGCATCACTAAGAACCCATTCACAGCAGTTCAAAATGCGTAAGTGGCCTCCTTGGATGTTTTTTTCTACTGTTTTAACACGTCTTTAATAGAATCTTTGTCATTATTTTTGTACCAAGATGGGTCCTGGATATCATTTCCTTAGAGCAATATTATTTGCTGACAGAACTGTGATATTTGTAAATTATTTTTGATCTAAAAATACAGTATACAGGAAAAGTATATAATCTACATATGCTTATAAAATGTATTTGATTAGCTTCCATTGTATGTTCAAGAATATGATGACTAAAGCTAAATACACTACTGTTTGAATACAGATTTGTTTAACCACTTCCCATCTGGGCCATTTAACCCCTTCCTGACCAGGCCTAATTTTGCAAATCTGACATGTATGACTTCATGTGGTAATAACTTTGGAACGCTTTTACTTATCCAAGCGATTCTGAGACTGTTTTCTCGTGACACATTGTACTTCAAGTTAATGGTAAATTTGAGTCGATAAGTTTTAATTTTATTTATAAATAAAATCCAAAAGTTAACGAAAATTTTAAAAAATTCACTGTTTTCTAAATTTGAATCTCTCTGCTTTTAAGATAGATAGTGATACCCCATAAAATCCTTTTTACTTTACATTCCCCATATGTCTACTTTATGTTGGCATCATTTTGGTACCAGTTCAGTTCTGAAGTCAGTTTGTAAGGCTTACATAATAAAAACCACCCATAAATTACCCCATTTTAGAAACTACACCCCTCAAACTATTCAAAACTGGTTTTAGAAATGTTGTTAACCCTTTAAGTATTCCACAGGAATTAAAGCAAAATAGATGTGAAATTTTAAAATTTCACTTTTTTTGCAGATTTTCCATTTTAATCATTTTTTTCCTGTAACACATCAAGGGTTAACAACAAAACAAAACTCACTTTATTACCCCGATTCTGCAGTTTGCAGAAACACTCCACATGTGGTCGTAAACTGTTATTTGGGGATACGCCAGGGCTCAGAAGGGGAGGAGCAGCATCTGCATTTTCTAACATGGAATTTTTTGTCATGGTTTTTAGGAGCGATAACTTTTTAATTTTTTTGTGGACTGAGCTGCGTGAGGTCTTATTTTTTGTGGGACAGGCTGTGCTTTTTATTGGCACCATTTTGGCGTACATCCGGCTTTCTGATCACTTTTTAATCTAATTTTTGGGAGGTTAACTAAAAAAAAGCAGTTTAGGGGCATTTTTCTATATTTTTTTTACACCGTTCATTTGATGGGGTAGATCATGTGATATTTTTGTAGAACCAGTTGTTACGGATGCAACAATACCAAATATGTCTATTTTTTATTTATTTTTTTGCGTTTTACACAATAAGAGCATTTTTAGAAAAAAATCATGTTTTTGTGTTGCAATTTTTTAAGAGCCATTTTTTTTTCATTTTTCTGGCTATGATCTTGTGTGGGGGCTCATTTTTTGCGGGATGAGGTGACGTTTTTATTGATATCATTTTGGGATGCATACGACTTTTTGATTGTTTGATATTACAACCGTCAAAAGTAGTCATATGAGTCTGGCCAATAGAGAAAGAAAGACAATCATCTACAATCAGAGAATACATCACTTGGAGTCACTGAATTTACTGTAATTACGTATACCAGTGTACAGCGGGAATATACCACTGTATGGTCACAGTCCCAGTTTGCTTTATTTTATTCCTTTATTTCATGAAAATGACCACAAATATAGAACTTACCAAATACCTCTGCCTATGCGGCTAGCTCTGCTTACCTTGCTTCTGACTCTGCTTCTGAGTGCTGCCACTTTTTTTTAGCACTACATCCCTGAAGACCAGAACAAGAATCTAGCTGCAACACAGGTTAATTCACAGAGCAGTGTTTAAAGGGAATCTGTCATCAAATGCAATAAAAGCTGACCTGAATGCGCCTGTCCTCTGAATTTATGGTGCCACATTGCTAAGAAATTTGCTTTTTAATAATATTTAAAAGAGCCCCTAAATAAAACGAGGGTGGTGCTTTTGCACATTTTTGCATCCAGAGGCTCTATTCACTCTCTTGCATGAGGCACCCCCATCGCTTTGATTGACAAGGCCAGGCAGTGAAGATGTGCATGCCTGGCTCCGAAGTCTCTTGAAGTCTTGTGCCTGTGCAATAGCTTCGGTGTTCACTGCAGGCTCAGTACAGTACAGAAGTGCCCCGACTGATAGATTCTGTACTACACCTGTGCCAAACAGTGATTATGTTGCCAACTCTGTGTTACCAGGTGGGACTTGTCACTGCACACTCTCACACTGTCAATCAGTGCTGCCAGCGTAAGTCTGTGTCACAACACATTTCTTTTGCAAGGGAGTAACATCCAGTTGGCAATTTTTGGGTCAGAGATAGTCAAACTCAGGGCTTACTATATACATTTGTGAGAATAGGGACAACGCGAGTGGTACAGCGTGACTGCCTTTGTAGTGCTGTGGCTGCTCCATTAGAGTAATGACTTGAGAACACTGGACTATGTGAAATAAGAGTAAAAGGTTCTCAAGCGCTCAACATTACTCAGCTGGAAGCAGTAGGTTGGGAGTTATTCAATTATTCTAAGTAACCAGTCTCCAATCTTGAGTGGTGGCCTTCGATTACTACAGTACATTTATGCCCATATACTCAAAAGTTTGGAGTAATATTCATTTCCTAATGACTGAATTGTATTAAATAATACACATTGCTGAGTCTCCCAATGCTGATTTGCTAAACTACTAATCAAACAACTGTGGGGTGTTTTTTTAGTGGCCATATTACCTTATTCCCAGAGTTTTTCATGCATACCAATAAAATGAGAGTTTTTATCCTATCATTTTATAGGCTTTACCTTTCTGAGCAGTGAATCTCTATTTCATGGGAAGCAAATATTTACTAAAACAGACATGCGGGAAGAGGTGACTGGTCCTCCTTAAACAATGCATAATTGTTCTTTAATCTAAAATAAATTACAGTAGTGGTTAGAGATGAGCGAATCATCCAAAATTCTCCTTGTCGAATGTTCGTCAAATTTTTTAAAAGATTCATACTTAATACAAAGGTATTCGGTCGAAGCTGCGTACCAATCATTCCTTATTCTGTCGTGTTCTGCGAACATTCCCGCAAATACTTATGCCTGAGTGTACAAAGTGTGTACGAAGCTTTAGCATATTATTGTCTAGGCCCGCACAAAGAACGAATATACAGTAAAAGTATGCTACTTAACTGAATATGTACGAACAAATTATCAGATGCGTAGCATTAGTGTACAAATGATATGATGCGTACGTAGCGTTAGCGTACAAAGATTTCAGAAGAATCTTCTGAAGCGAATCTGATAATATTCGGATTCGCTTCGGTGTAAAAAATTTCCAAGATTCATATCGAATCTACAAAGCGGCGAATAGATTCGCTCATCTCTAGTAGTGGTCAGAACAGGTTAGTTATCCATTGGGAAACTACAGCGCCACTTTTTCACATTGAAATCACAGCTGAAATAGAGCTGTTTTAAGACTTAATAATAACGTACAATTCCAGTTTTCATAGAACTTCAGACCATATTATATTGTAGTTATTTTGAGTAAATACTATCACATGCTTGTCTAAAAGCTATGAATAGCTGAAAGATATCAGTGTTATATTTATTGCACTTTTCTAGGTTAATCCTAATTATAAATATAGACATTTGTGAAGGAGTGAAAAAAAAATGTCTGCAGGCTCTTGGCTGGCAAAAACGGCTACGGCTGTGTGCATGAGCCCTAAGTCAATTTAAAGTTCTTCATGTATTGCTTTTAAGGAAGACAGAAAAAGTTGCATAAGATGAATTATAAGATTTTTCTCACATACTTATCATTAGCAAATGAGACGATTTGCCTCCTATTACAAGGACACAGGTTTTACTTTCAATTTAGAAGTGTGATGTCCAAAGCAGGTGAGGGTCTCTTCTTTAGAAGGTACTAACTGTGAATGGTCAGAAACTTATACACTATAGGGATGAGCGAATTTCTTGTAATTCGTTTAATGTCAGATTTGTGGATTTTTTTTATTTGATTTGTACCAAAATCAATTCTACACAAACTGAAGTTGCTCCAAATGCCTTAAAAATTGGTATACAACAACCTCTAGTCACGTAGGATTAACTTTTGATGAAAAGATGTTATCTCGTTTTGTTAATTTTTTACAAATTTTCTCTTTCTCTCCCCCCTTTCCCCTCCCTAAGCTCTTGAACGCAGTGACACTGAAATATATAGCTATGAGTAAGCACATGTTTGACGGCGTTAACAAACAGTGTGTTTAAAGCGGCTATGTCACCAGGATAAACCCTATTAAACCAAACATATTGCCTGGTAGGGCTCATATGCTGATTCGAGCAATACCTTTCTTTTGTCTGTATGTTAAACAGCTACAGAGATATCTGTGTCTTATTCATATGCAAATGAGAAGTTGGAGCACCAGGAGGCAGGGCTGAATCCTATGAGCACTGCTTTGTAACACCCCCTGTGCTCTGCACACTCCCCCCTTCCCTTCATTGACAGGACCAGACATGCTCAGGGCAGAGCTGTGTCCTAGCATTTAGAGAACAAAACAATTTTAAACAATTTTTTAAAATTAAACTTTGGGGAAGTGTGGAAGTTTACTACATTTCCATATTGAAGTCCCAAGTTTTAAGGACACTCGTCTGGCCAAATTCCATGGAGTTAGGGAAAACAGTATATGCTGGAGAAAGGGCACTGTCCAGGTACGACTGGACCTAGTTGTTCACGAGGTGCATGTTCGTATGTTGATGTTTGTAAGGTGGTTTGGCAGTGGAAAAAATTATCCATCTTGTAATAACTAGCAAACTGAACTGACTTCTGCTATTTGTAGCAGAGAAAGCTGGAAAGTGATGACTAAAATTTGAAGGCATGGAAGTTCGCCACATTCGCAAAACAACAAGACAATCTTTTCCTCATACTTTCCTAGGCAAAGGTCCTACTGACGATATGTGGGGAAATATGGCCCATAAAAATAAAATTTTAGTAAAGGTGTGGATATGTGCTGCAATTCTAACAACCGGATTGCAGAGCTCATAGAGTGGTTTTCTGGCCACAGATTCCATTATTGATGACTCACCACAGAACGGAGGAGGAGTCTGATGATGACTACTATAGAACAGAATTAAATATAGGGTGAAGGCGCAGAACTGCAAGACATTTGCAGAACAATGTGGTTTTGTGTGCTGGGCTCTTGTTTAAAAAAAAAAAAAAAGCCATGGGAGTGGGAGTTGCTCTCACAGAGCTAGAGGAAGCCAAGTCTGGCCTAGGTCTGCCACATTTTAGCCTGTACCCACAGTATAAGCAGTGTCACCTGTTCCTGAACTGACCACAATAGAAGCATATCTGGCTTTGACAGCTTTTTGAGATGTTTTGGTCGTGCTTTTCCTCTGTTCTTTATTGCCACCTCTGCCACCACCCTATTCTCTGATGTCACCTCCTCCTAACCCCAATCTGGCTCACAGGTCCTGTCTGACACACAATCATCATCATAGTTTTCACCCTCCCCACCAGTTTTATCAGACTATGATATGTCATTGTGGGTTCCTTGGCACACCTCCCAGTTCCTGCTCTGTGTTTGCCCTGACTGTCACTACCACTGCTCCTAATCCCACCACCATGGCTACAAGTTCCACTACTACTACTACTGGCTGGATGGCAGGTGCTGCTACTGCTGCTACTAAACAAATTCTGACTCTCTGATGACCTGGGCCTGTTTTTCCTTTATACCAGTTTTGATAAAGGTACAGTAAATAAAAAATGTCTATGTTGATGTTAAAACCAGCTCCCTTAATTTTAGTATTATGATCCCTTGCCATTACAGATTTAGGGTGAAGCTGCACGGTTCAATGCAACACAGGGTTTGAAATATGATCAGTGGGTGCACAATAGTACCACAAAATTGTGCAACCATGGGTAGCCTGTGGTGGGAGTGACTTATTTTTTGTGTGGCCAGCTGTACCAAGTGTAACATAGTAACATAGTAATAGCTCAAGCTCAGTCACATTGGATGGAGAGGGTCTGTGAATAGCAATTTCCAAGTCTTGTCACAGATTCTCAATGGGATTTAGGTTTGAACTTTGACTGGGCCATTCTAACACATGAATATGCTTTGATCTAAACCATTCCATAGCTCTGGCTGTATGTTTAGTGTTGTTGTCCTGCTGGAAGGTGAACCTCCGATCCAGTATCAAATCTTTTGCAGCCTCTACCAGGTTTTCCTCCAGGAGTGCCCTGTATTTACCTCCATCAATCATCCCATCAACTGTGACCAGCAACTCTGTCCATGCTGAAAAAAGCACCCCCACAGCATGATGCTGCCACCACCATGTTTAATAGTGGGGATGGTGGGTTCAGCATGATTATCAGTGTTAGTTTTCCGCCACACATAGTGTTTGCATTTAGGCCAAAAAGTTAAACTTTGTTCTCATCTGAGCAGAGCACCTTCTTCCACGTGTTTGCTGTGTCCCCTATGTGGCTTGTGACAAAGAAGAAGAAGAAGTCCATTTTTGAAAACAAACCAAAATAAGCCCCATTTGCTTTCAAAAATGGAATGCTTCTTGCCACTCTTCCAGACTGACCATGGGGCTCTTGGTTGCTTTTCTAATTAGTGCTCTCCTTGCCGTGGCTATCAGTCTAGGTGGACAGCCATGTTTTGGTAGGTTTGCAGTTGTGCCATACTCCTTCCATTTTCGAATGATGAATTGAATAGTGCTCCGTTAGATGTTTGGAGCTTGAGATATTTTTTATACCCTTACCCTACTTTACACTTACTTACTACTAGAGATGAGCGAGTAGTGTTCGATCGAGCCGGTATTCGATCGAATACTACGCTATTCGGCATACTCGATTTCAATCGAGTATAACGGCGATGGCGCACTTAGAATTCGTTTCCCCTCCCACCTTCCCTGGCGCTCTTTTTCCACCAATCAACATGCAGGGGGGGTATGACAGGCACGCTGAGCACGCTGGCAGCGCGAAAACAGCGTCTACATGGATTGGCTGGAAAAACCATGTGACCTCGAATATTAAAAACTCAGCTCTTCCTGCTCGTACGCATATGCTGCATGAACTTAGTCAGGGACAGAGGCTGGAGAAGGGACAGACAGGTTTTAGCAGTTGGACAGGCAGGAGCGTGATTAAAAGCCCTTATCAGGGCTACTATAGTGCACTACAGTGATAGCTTTACTACAAGATACACTTTACAGAGAACGGCTGCCGTATTCAGGGATAGCTGCTGGAGTAGGGACAGAGAGAGGCATTAGTGGTGTATTAGGTGCTCTGCTACATACCAAACTATATTTGGCACTACTGTTCAGCGTTCTTTTTGGCTGAAAAACCCTGTTATATAACTAGTGTGTATATGCACCATCTGATCTGGCAGTATACGGCTGTGAATTTTATTTTATTTTTTTAAATACAGTTTATTTGGCTCTAGTGTTCTGGGTTCTGTGTGCCTGCAATACCCTTTTTGTATACCAGGTGTAAATACCCACCGTCTGTACAGTTAGTACACGGCTGTGTACCTTGAATATACAATATCTAGGCCTTTTAATTGGCCACTATACTGTGCGTTCTCTTGCTAAATTATTTCACATACCTGGTGTAAATACCCACCGTCTGTTCAGTTAAGTACACGGCTGTGTACCTTGAAATATACAATATCTAGGCCTTTTAATTGGCCACTATACTGTGCGTTCTCTTGCTAAATTATTTCACATACCTGGTGTAAATACCCACCGTCTGTTCAGTTAGTACACGGCTGTGTACCTTGAAATATACAATATCTAGGCCATTTAATTGGCCACTGTACTGTGCGTTCTCTTGCTAAATTATTTCACATACCTGGTGTAAATACCCACCGTCTGTACAGTTAGTACACGGCAGTGTACCTTGAAATATACAATATCTAGGCCTTTTAATTGGCCACTGTACTGTGCGTTCTCTTGCTAAATTATTTCACATACCTGGTGTAAATACCCACCGTCTGTTCAGTTAGAACACGGCTGTGTACCTTGAAATATACAATATCTAGGCCTTTTAATTGGCCACTGTACTGTGCGTTCTCTTGCTAAATTATTTCACATACCTGGTGTAAATACCCACCGTCTGTTCAGTTAGTACACGGCTGTGTACCTTGAAATATACAATATCTAGGCCTTTTAATTTGCCACTATACTGTGCGTTCTCTTGCTAAATTATTTCACATACCTGGTGTAAATACCCACCGTCTGTTCAGTTAGTACACGGCTGTGTACCTTGAAATATACAATATCTAGGCCATTTAATTGGCCACTGTACTGTGCATTCTCTTGCTAAATTATTTCACATACCTGGTGTAAATACCCACCGTCTGTTCAGTTAGTACACGGCTGTGTACCTTGAAATATACAATATCTAGGCCTTTTAATTGGCCACTGTACTGTGCGTTCTCTTGCTAAATTATTTCACATACCTGGTGTAAATACCCACCGTCTGTACAGTTAGTACACGGCAGTGTACCTTGAAATATACAATATCTAGGCCTTTTAATTTGCCACTATACTGTGCGTTCTCTTGCTAAATTATTTTAAAAACCTGGTGTAAATACCCACCGTCTGAGCAGTTAGTACACGGCTGTGTACCTTGAAATATACAATATCTAGGCCTTTTAATTGGCCACTATACTGTGCGTTCTCTTGCTAAATTATTTCACATACCTGGTGTAAATACCCACCGTCTGTTCAGTTAGTACACGGCTGTGTACCTTGAAATATACAATATCTAGGCCATTTAATTGGCCCACTGTACTGTGCGTTCTCTTGCTAAATTATTTCACATACCTGGTGTAAATACCCACCGTCTGTTCAGTTAGTACACGGCTGTGTACCTTGAAATATACAATATCTAGGCCTTTTAATTGGCCACTGTACTGTGCGTTCTCTTGCTAAATTATTTCACATACCTGGTGTAAATACCCACCGTCTGAGCAGTTAGTACACGGCTGTGTACCTTGAAATATACAATATCTAGGCCTTTTAATTGGCCACTATACTGTGCGTTCTCTTGCTAAATTATTTCACATACCTAATTATATACCCAAATATTGTATTTGCAACCAAAAAAAAAAAAAATGCGGAGGGGGGCTAGCGGAATCGGACGTGGACGAGGACGGGGGCGCGGAAATGCTGTTGGTGGCCTTGTTTGAAGCCAGTGGGGATACAATGCGTGCTGGTGAGGGTCAGCCAGGATCCCACTCATCCAGAATCCCTGCCTTTATGGGACAGTTAAGCAGGGGGCGAGTTACACCGCTGTTGAGGCCTGAGCAGGTTGAACAGGTGGTGCAATGGATAGCCGATAGCGCTTCCACACAGTTGTCCACCAGCCAGTCATCCACACAGTCTCACTCTGACCCTCCTTCCTCCACACCTGGCCAACAGAGTCATCCCACCCTTGACCCCTCCCAGGAGCTCTTTTCGGGTCCTTTTTCAGATGTGCCGGAAGAATCCCAGGAGCTAGCAGAGGAATTTGTTTGTAGTGATGCCCAAACACTTGAGTTTTCGCCATCTCCTGCTGATGTGGACCCTGAACCAGCATCTGTTATCATGAGCGATGATGATGATGAGACACAGTTGCCATCAAGGGAGGCTGTTGGAATGTCCAGTGGGCAGGAGGAGGAGCAGAGTGAGGAAGAGGAGGTGGTGGATGACGAAATGACCGACCCCACTTGGCCAGGGGTGATGTCCAGCGGGGAAAGCAGTGGAGAGGTGGTGGTCTGCGCAGCACCGAAAAAGGCAGCAAGAGGCAGAGGGATGTCCACAGGCAGAGGGATGTCCACAGGCAGAGGGATGTCCAGAGGCAGAGGGATGTCCAGAGGCAGAGGGATGTCCACAGGCAGAGGGATGTCCAGAGGCAGAGGACAGTCCAGACAAAGTAGTGAGGCCACAGCCAGCACGGCCGAAGCTGTTCCCGGCAGCGGGCAGTCGCGCGAAGCTCCCCCATCGAGGCCTCGTACTTCTGTGGTGTGGAGATTTTTTAATGTTTGTGCGGATGACAAACTGAGCGCGGTTTGCACACTCTGCCACTCAAAACTGAGTAGGGGCTCTGAGAAGAGCAATCTGACCACCTCAGGCATGCGGCGTCACTTTGAAGTCAAGCACTGGGCTGAGTGGGAGAGAGCAAACGCAATACAACCTGCGCCCGGTCCTGCTGCCACTGCCTCTTCCCCTTTGTTGTGTGCTGCCACTGCGGTCCAGACCTCCAGCCAGGACACCTCCACATCTGCCTCTGCCTCGGCTACTTTGGGGCCTTCTCCTTCAGCCTCCCCTTCCCCCGCCTCTTCGCCTGCACCTTCACACTCCTCGTCCCATCAACTGTCCATCTCGCAGGCGTTCGACCGCATGCGGAAGTACGCCTCGAGTCACCCCCAAGCCCAAGCCTTAAACTGCCACATCTCCAAACTGCTGGCCCTGGAGATGTTGCCGTTTAGGCTTGTGGAGACGCAGGCCTTCCGCGACCTGATGGCGGCTGCCGCACCTCGCTATTCCGTCCCCAGCCGCCACTACTTTTCCCGGAGTGCCGTCCCCGCCCTGCACCAGCACGTGTCGCGTAACATCAGGCGGGCCCTGAGGTACGCAGTCAGCGCAAAGGTCCACTTGACCACCGACTCGTGGACAAGCGCTTGCGGCCAGGGACGCTACATCTCTTTGACGGCACACTGGGTGAATGTAGTGGAAGCGGGGACGGGGTCGCAAACAGAGACGGCCTACCTACCACCCCCGGCCAAGATTGCCAGCATGGGTTCTGATAAACCCCCCTCCTCCTCCTCCTCCTCCTCCTCTGCCTTAACATCGCCCTCAGCCGCTAGCTGGAAGCGTTGCAGCACTGGCGCGGGGAGACGTCAGCAGGCGGTGCTTAAGCTCATCAGCTTGGGCGACAGGAAGCACAGCGCCCCAGAGGTGAGGGACGCCATATTGCAGCAGACGGAGATGTGGCTGTCGCCGCTGCAGCTAGGACCAGGCATGGTCGTGTGCGATAACGGCCGTAACCTGGTGGCGGCTCTGGAGCTTGCCGAACTCGATCACGTACCATGCCTGGCCCACGTTTTTAATCTGGTAGTCCAAAAATTTCTAAAGACTTACCCCAACCTGGCAGAGCTACTGGTGAAAGTGCGGCGCTTGTGCGCTCACTTTCGGAAGTCAACTGTAGCTGCTGCTAGCTTAAAAAAACTCCAGCAACGCCTCCATTTGCCTGAACATCGGCTGTTGTGCGACCTGCCGACTCGCTGGAATTCCACCTATTCCATGTTGGCCAGGGTGTGTGAGCAGCAGAGAGCATTGATGGAGTACCAGATTATGAATCCACGCGTGCCTCCAACTCAGCTCCCTCAGTTTGCCAACCACGAGTGGCCATGGATGGCAGACATATGCGATGTACTGCGTATCTTTGAGGAGTCCACCAAGAAGGTCAGCAGCGAGGACGCTATAGTGAGCGTAACCATCCCGCTCCTATGCGTCCTTAAAGAATCGCTCATCGCAATAAGGGAGAACGCATTGCACGCAGAGGAGACGGGGGTAGGAGGAGACGCAACGGAGCTACACAGTCAGACCACACTTTTGTCTGCTTCACGGTGGCAGTTGCAGGAGGAGGAGGATGAGGAGGAGGACGACGTGGAGGTGGCTGTGGAAGAGGAGGAGGATGCTGGCGGCGAGGGTAGCAGTCAGGCTGTGTGCGTCCCATTGGTTCAGCGCGGATGGGGCGGAGAGGAGGCGGAAGAGGAAGAGGAGGAAATGGCAAGTGATCCTTCTGGTGGGGGCAGCGACGTCATGCCTATTCAGAGTCTGGCACACATGGCTGACTTCATGCTGGGCTGCTTTTCCCGGGACACACGTGTTGTCCGGATAGTGGAGAACAAACTGTACTGGGTCTTCGCACTCCTGGACCCCCGGTATAAAGATAACGTCTCCTCTTTTATTCCGGTAGAGGAGAGGACGAATCGATTGCTGGAATACCAGAGGGAACTCGTGCAGAACATGATGGAGATTTTCCCACCCACCATCGCTGGCGGCAGAGAGGAGAGGGTCTCCCAGAGTCCCACAACATCTATCAGGCCCACAGCCACCAGGGGAACACTCTCCAAGGTGTGGGACACGTTCATGGCACCCCCTCGTGCAACTTCCATCACTGCGGGGCCCGCTATCAGCAGGAGGGACAAGTATCGGCGGATGTTGCGGGAGTACCTGGCAGACCGTACCCCTGTCCTCCCCGATCCCTCGGCGTCCTACACTTACTGGGTCTCCAAGTTGGACACGTGGCTGGAACTGTCCCTGTACGCCTTGGAGGTGCTTGCCTGCCCTGCCGCCAGCGTGCTATCAGAAAGGGTGTTCAGCGCAGCCGGGGGCATTATAACCGATAAGCGCAGCCGCCTGTCAACCGACAGTGCGGACAGGCTGACGCTAATCAAAATGAACAGCAAGTGGATTGACCCGGACTTTGCTTCTCCAACCGTGGAAAGCAGCCAAAAGTGAAGTGCCATCTGTATGAAGTGCCATTTCCTCCTCCACCTCCTCCTCCTCCTCCTTAACCGCCGTAGAATTGCTCCGTAAATAAGAAAAATTTATATATTTATGGCTCACCTCTTGGGCCTCCACAAAATGTTTAAGAGGTCTCACCTCTTGGGCCTCCATATAATTTTTAACAGGTCTCACCTCTTGGGCCTCCACATAATTTTTAAGAGGTCTCACCTCTTGGGCCTGCACAAAATGTTTAAGAGGTCTCACCTCTTGGGCCTCCACATAATTTTTAAGAGGTCTCACCTCTTGGGCCTCCGCAAAATGTTTAAGAGGTCTCACCTCTTGGGCCTCCACATAATTTTTAACAGGTCTCACCTCTTGGGCCTCCACATAATTTTTAAGAGGTCTCACCTCTTGGGCCTGCACAAAATGTTTAAGAGGTCTCACCTCTTGGGCCTCCACATAATTTTTAAGAGGTCTCACCTCTTGGGCCTCCACAAAATCTTTAAGAGGTCTCACCTCTTGGGCCGCCACATAATTTTTAAGAGGTCTCACCTCTTGGGCCTCCACAAAATGTTTAAGAGGTCTCACCTCTTGGGCCTCCATATAATTTTTAACAGGTCTCACCTCTTGGGCCTCCACATAATTTTTAAGAGGTCTCACCTCTTGGGCCTCCACATAATTTTTAAGAGGTGTCACCTCTTGGGCCTCCACAAAATCTTTAGTAGGTCTCACCTCTTGGGCCTCCAAATAATTTTTAAGAGGTCTCACCTCTTGGGCCTCCACAAAATCTTTAAGAGGTCTCACCTCTTGGGCCTCCACATAATTTTTAAGAGGTCTCACCTCTTGGGCCTCCACAAAATGTTTAAGAGGTCTCACCTCTTGGGCCTCCACATAATTTTTAACAGGTCTCACCTCTTGGGCCTCCACATAATTTTTAAGAGGTCTCACCTCTTGGGCCTCCACAAAATCTTTAAGAGGTCTCACCTCTTGGGCCTGCACAAAATCTTTAAGAGGTCTCACCTCTTGGGCCTGCACAAAATCTTTAAGAGGTCTCACCTCTTGGGCCTCCACAAAATCTTTAAGAGGTCTCACCTCTTGGGCCTCCACATAATTTTAAGAGGTCTCACCTCTTGGGCCTCCACAAAATGTTTAAGAGGTGTCACCTCTTGGGCCTCCACATAATTTTTAACAGGTCTCACCTCTTGGGCCTCCACATAATTTTTAAGAGGTCTCACCTCTTGGGCCTCCACAAAATCTTTAAGAGGTCTCACCTCTTGGGCCTCCACAAAATCTTTAAGAGGTCTCACCTCTTGGGCCTCCACAAAATCTTTAAGAGGTCTCACCTCTTGGGCCTCCACAAATCTTTAAGAGGTCTCACCTCTTGGGCCTCCACAAAATCTTTAAGAGGTCTCACCTCTTGGGCCTCCACATAATTTTTAAGAGGTGTCACCTCTTGGGCCTCCACAAAATCTTTAGGAGGTCTCACCTCTTGGGCCTCCAAATAATTTTTAAGAGGTCTCACCTCTTGGGCCTCCACAAAATCTTAAGAGGTCTCACCTCTTGGGCCTCCACATAATTTTTAAGAGGTGTCACCTCTTGGGCCTCCACAAAATCTTTAAGAGGTCTCACCTCTTGGGCCTCCACAAAATCTTTAAGAGGTCTCACCTCTTGGGCCTCCACAAAATCTTTAAGAGGTCTCACCTCTTGGGCCTCCACAAAATCTTTAAGAGGTCTCACCTCTTGGGCCTCCACATAATTTTTAAGAGGTCTCACCTCTTGGGCCTCCACAAATCTTTAAGAGGTCTCACCTCTTGGGCCTGCACAAAATCTTTAAGAGGTCTCACCCTTGGGCTGCACAAAATCTTTAAGAGGTCTCACCTCTTGGGCCTCCACAAAATCTTTAAGAGGTCTCACCTCTTGGGCCTCCACAAATCTTTAAGAGGTCTCACCTCTTGGGCCTCCACATAATTTTTAAGAGGTCTCACCTCTTGGGCCTCCACAAAATTTTAACAGGTCTCACCTCTTGGGCCTCCACATAATTTTTAACAGGTCTCACCTCTTGGGCCTCCACAAAATCTTTAAGAGGTCTCACCTCTTGGGCCTCCACAAAATCTTTAAGAGGTCTCACCTCTTGGGCCTGCACAAAATCTTTAAGAGGTCTCACCCTGGCCTGCAAATTTAGAGGCTCACCTTGGCCCACAAAATCTTTAAGAGGTTCTCACCTCTTGGGCCTCCACATAATTTTTAAGAGGTCTCACCTCTTGGGCCTCCACAAAATGTTTAAGAGGTGTCACCTCTTGGGCCTCCACATAATTTTTAACAGGTCTCACCTCTTGGGCCTCCACATAATTTTTAAGAGGTCTCACCTCTTGGGCCTCCACAAAATCTTTAAGAGGTCTCACCTCTTGGGCCTGCACAAAATCTTTAAGAGGTCTCACCTCTTGGGCCTCCGCAAAATCTTTAAGAGGTCTCACCTCTTGGGCCTCCACATAATTTTTAACAGGTCTCACCTCTTGGGCCTCCACATAATTTTTAAGAGGTCTCAGCTCTTGGGCCTCCACATAATTTTTAAGAGGTCTCACCTCTTTAGCCTCCACACAATTTTTAAGACGTCTCACCTCTTGGGCCTCCACAAAATTTTCCATGAGCCTCTGGCCAGCCCACGGCCTCTTCCTGCCTTTTGCGGTCCTACGCATCCCTCAACATCCCCACTGCTTTACCTGCTAGACATGACACTGGGCCAGGTCGGGTCACTGACATCTCTAGCGCCAACAATTTGGGCATTTTAAGGCTTCTGCATGTGTTTGAGTTGTTTTTACATTTTAAAGAAGACATGTCTGACCACATTTCACACACACACACAATGACAATTAGGGGTGGGGTCTATTTGCTTTCCCCCTTGCCTATGCCATCTGTGGTTGTCATAGGCAACGTGATTTTAAGGGGTGCAGAATTTCATCTTCTTTTTTGTCTAGTTTGGCTTGGGGTCCATGGCAATGTAGAGGAAAGAAGGTTTCCTTGTATGGTCTCACTTTACAGAGAGGTTAGATTGTCTTTGGAGTGTATTGTTGAGAGGCTGTGATAGTGGCGTAATAGTGCGACTTGGGCGCGTTATATGCACCCAGACATGCTTCCCCTGCTGTCCCAGTTGCATTCCAGCAGTGTTGGCATCCTTTTCTGAGGTTTCAGGGTGGACTTGGTGACCTCCAAGTGGTCGAATTGAGATTTCCAAGTGGCGAGCATTTTTTCCCCATAGACTTTAATGGGATTCGATATTCGGTCGAATAGTCGAATTTCGCGGTCTATTCGAATCGAATTTCGAACTTTCGAATATTTCACTACTCGCTCATCTCTACTTACTACAACTTTATCCCTGACCTGTCTGGTGTGTTCCTTGGTTTTAATGATGCTGTTTGATCACTACTACTACTACAACTACTACTACTACTACTACTGGTCTCTAACAAACCTCTGAGGCCTTCACAGCGCAGCTGTAGTTATACTGAGAATAAAGTACACACAGATGGACTCTATTTAATAATTAGGTAACTTCTGAAAGCAGTTGGTCACACTGGATTTTATTTAGGGGTATCAGAGTACAGGGGCCTGAGTACAAATGCACACCACACTTTTCAGATTTTTATTTATTGAAAATTTTGAAAACCATGCATCATTTTCTTTTCACTTCACACATACTTGCTACTATGTGTTGATCTATCACATAAAATTCCAATAATGTACATTTAAGTTTGTGGATGTAACATGTTAAAATGTGAAAAAGTTCAAGGTGTATGAATACTTTTTCAAGGCACTCTATCGATATATAATATATACTGTATACAATAGACTCCAAGTCATGAAACAGTTAAATTGTATTTGCCAGCTTCCCAACCAAACCTCTAACTAATCCCTCTGTAATACAATATTATCCTTTTCAATGCTGATTACTCTATAGAGCTTACTATCAGCAGCAAATATTGACATTTTATCTGTAACCCATATACAAGGTCATTTGTGAACGTACTAAAAGGAGAGACTCCTATAAATACCCTACTTAAGAACTGTTAGAGTGGTATTACACCGTGATCTTCAAGCAGTTTGCAGTGGCTTGTTTTAACAGAATGTGTGAGAAACTGTTCTGATTGCATTCATTCCTACCTCATTCTGTACAATTCATTATTGGCAGCACATCGCTGATGATTCAGGGGGATGTGCTGCTGATAATCGGCATATTTCATCCTGGTGAAAGATGCCCATCAGTCGATGAACAAGCATTTTTCTTGTTCTTGGCTGATCAATTATATGAGGCGATTTTCGAAAGCGAGCTTTTCTATAAAAGCCCATTCTCAATAATTGGCTTGAAATCATGCAGTGTAATAAGGCCTTAACCCAATCTGAAGATGTTCCTGCTTTCTATCACCAGCAGTTGGCACTGAAACTACATTCTACATGGACATAGATGCCCAACGGCATAGGTCGGTTTAGTGTAGGACCTGCCTTACCTGAGACCACCGTGGCGCTGTGAATGTGGGCCGAACTGGATGGACAGATGTATTTTTTCGGCCTTATAAACTATGTTACTATGTGTTTTGATCAAAATATATTGACTAAGAGTCTTAGATTTTGTCATATCAGAATGAGGGCTTAGTCTATATATATTGTTTGCATCTATTTTGTTAGTGCATTAAAACATTTTTTTCTTTGTTTTTTTTTTTTAAATGTAGCCACTGACATCTGCAATTATTTATCATATTGTGCAGGATGTTTTTTTATCTTTTTTTCTGTGATTTTTGTTTAGTTTGTATTAACAAGATCAGATGCGTCCTCCTCTATACCTGACCATATAAAAAAGCTAATTTTTTGTAATATACCAAATTTAATTTGAAAAGTAGGACCTCTCCAATGTACAGGGATGCCCATGATCGAGTTAGCACGTACAGCAACTCACCTGTTTCTAAATTTAATTCTCAAAGATGTAGTTTTGAAAAAAAAATAATGCTTTCTAATAAAAACTAATTTGCTTTATTGATAAAATGTTAGCTGTAAGTGTGTGTTCAATAGCATTTATTCCCAATACGTGTTGAATGTTCAACGATGTAACATCAGGCGTCAAAAAGTCAAAATTAGATAGAGAGTTTAACTCAGATATTAGCTGGGGAGATGTGGGTTTTATGAATATTAGGTAATAAAATATAAGAAGCTGACAGTTCTGTATAAAAGAATTGGTTTTCTTTTTTATCCAATAGTTCACCTGCAACACTCAAATCAAATCACTATATTTCTCTGAAATCTGAAAGGAGGGATCTATCGTTAATTTTTTAATTGTCAATATCAGGTAGAATACATATGGCTTCATTAATGTAAGCTGTTCTCTTGAGAACCACTGTAACCTTCTGTCACGCTCTGGTGTGGGGGGAAGATACCACACCAAGCGCAGGAGGGAAAAGGGGGGGAAGGAAATGGAGATTAGGCCTGGGAACTAGGGAAGGCAGATGGACACCTCCTAGGGAAACCCTTACTCCAGTCCTGACTAACAACCAGTATGAACAGGCCTCGAATGTAGGTGAGTTCATACGCAGGATACCTAGGACCCTAACTGTCCCTGTAGGACCCTGAAGCTAATGTCAGGAATGAGTCACACTGTTCCTCCACCAACCTGGACGAACAGGAGTCTCCCCTCAGGTCCAATCACCAAACTCAGGGAAGGGATACACTCAAATAATACAAAATACAAAAAGGGAAAGAGGACACTTAACTTTCCAGTAGAAAATGGCAGCCACGAGATCTCCACTG
This sequence comes from Rhinella marina, assembly GCA_900303285.1. Taxonomy (NCBI): domain Eukaryota; kingdom Metazoa; phylum Chordata; class Amphibia; order Anura; family Bufonidae; genus Rhinella; species Rhinella marina. Next base: position 4,537 of record ONZH01008042.1, on the reverse strand, counting down.
AGAATCACACACCAGCAGGCCACAGATGCAACAAAGTATAAACCGCACAGCATGGTGGGAGAAGCAACACTAAATAGGCAAGGATAATTCATAAGATACCTACACCTGAAGGGGGAGGGTGTGGTGAATGTCAGCAACAACAAAACAACCAAAGGAGAATCTGTCAGATTAACCCACGTTTTGCCAATCTCACTGACCTCCTGCCACCTGTTGCAGGAATGTCAGTATGTCCTGGCACGTTTGTGACACCTCCCTCGTCAATGGGGCAGTTTACAATTTAGTATTTTTTCTTGAGTGTCTGCACTGCTATTCTTTCACCCTTGGTCAGATTATCAGTAAGTTCCTTACTGTTATCTGGTGTAATCCCTAGAGTTTAACCAAGGTATGCCAAGGTGTATAACATACAGTGGCTTGCGAAAGTATTCGGCCCCCTGGAACTTTTCAACATTTTGCCACATTTCAGGCTTCAAACAAAAAGATATAACATTTTAAATTTTTGGTGAAGAATCAAAATAAGTGGGTCACAATTGTGAAGTGGAACGAAATTTATTGGATCATTTAAACTTTTTTTGTAATAATAAAACTGAAAAGTGGGGCGTGCAAAATTATTCGACCTTTTGCTGCGATTACAGCTGCAAGTCGCTTGGGGTATGTCTCTATCAGTTTTGCACATCTAGAGACTGAAATTCTTGCCCATTCTTCCTTGCAAAACAGCTTGAGCTCTTTAACGTTGGATGGAGAGCATTTGTGAACAGCAGTTTTCAGCTCTTTCCACATATTCTCAATTGGATTCAGGTCTGGACTTTGACTTGGCCATCTAAGACCTGGATACATTTATTTTTGAACCATTCCATTGTAGATTTTGCTTTATGTTTGGGATCATTGTCTTGTTGGAAGATAAATCTCCGTCCTAGTCTCAGGTCTTTGGCAGACTCCAACAGGTTTTCATCCAGAATGGTCCTGTATTTGGCTCCATCCATCTTCCCGTTAATTTTAACCATCTTCCCTGTCCCTGCTGAAGAAAAGCAGGCCCAAACCATGATGCTGCCATCACCATGTTTGACAGTGGGGATGGTGTGTTCAGGGTGATGAGATGTGTTGCTTTTACGCCAAACATATCGTTTTGCATTGTTTCCAAAAAGTTCGATTTTGGTTTCATCTGACCAGAGCACCTTCTTCCACATGTTTGGTGTGTCTCCCAGGTGGCTTGTGGCAAACTGTAAACAAGACTTTTTATGGATATCTTTGAGAAATGGCTTTCTTCTTGCCACTCTTCCATAAAGGCCAGATTTGTGAAGTGTTCAACTGATTGTTGTCCTATGGACAGACTCTCCCACCTCAGCTGTAGATCTCTGCAGTTCATCCAGAGTGATCATGGGCCTCTTGGCTGCATCTCTGATCAGTCTTCTCCTTGTTTGAGATGAAAGTTTAGAGGGACGGCCGGGTCTTGGTAGATTTGCAGTGGTCTGATACTCCATACTTCCATTTCAATATGATTGCTTGCACAGTGCTCCTTGGGATGTTTAAAGCTTGGGAAATCTTTTAGTATCCAAATCCGGTTTTAAACTTCTCCACAACAGTATCAGGGACCTGCCTGGTGTGTTCCTTGGTCTTCATGATGCTCTTTGTGCTTTAAACAGAACCCTGAGACTATCACAGAGCAGGTGCATTTATACGGAGACTTGATTACACACAGGTGGATTCTATTTATCTTCATCAGTCATTTAGGACAACATTGGATCATTCAGAGATCCTCAATGAACTTCTGGAGTGAGTTTTCTGAACTGAAAGTAAATGGGCCGAATAATTTTGCACGCCCCACTTTTCAGTTTTATTGTTACAAAAAAAGTTTAAATGATCCAATAAATTTCGTTCCACTTCACAATTGTGACCCACTTGTTGTTGATTCTTCACCAAAAATTAAAAATGTTATATCTTTTTGTTTGAAGCCTGAAATGTGGCAAAATGTTGAAAAGTTCCAGGGGGCCAAATACTTTTGCAAGGCACTGTATGTCTGTGTAAAATATTTTGCATACAAAAGCTGTAATGCAATGTTATATAGACATTACATTACATTTAAAAAAAAATTAAAAAAAGGTTTAAAAGCTCCCCAATCTGACGACAAAAGCATTAAAAAATAATTAAAATTTTTAATTATAGGGAACTTGTCGGTAGCCTCATGAAATACCGACAGGCTCCCTGGTTAGAAATGTAATTCGGTTTTAAATAAAGAAATACTGCAGCATTAGAAAGAAAACAATGAGCTGGGAATGGGAAGAAGTATCACAGGGTGCAACTTGGCTTGATTGACCGATTTCTAGCTTTTTGTGAATATGAGGAGACCTGTCAATCAAGCCAAACTGGGAGAAGAGAAGCAGGAGGAGAACCTTTCTGCTTCCAGCTCACTTGGTTTCTCTGAAACACTGTGGCATTTCAGAGCAAAACAGTTGTTTATAACCAGGGAGCCTGTTTGTATTTCATGAAACATGAGGAGGGGTTCCCTTTAAACTAAAATTTAACACAAACAAAAAATAATAAAACAAACCTTTTTTTAATTTTAATTTCAGCGAATAAAAAATTATAATAGCAAAAATACATACATATACAGTATGAATGACGTACATTAAAGTTATCTCTTCAATTATGGTAAATGGTGTAATTTACTTATGTAATTTATTATGTACCATGCTAAATATACATTAAAAGTTAACTTCATATACCCCAAAATAATTTGTAAAAAAAACAAAAAACTTTGAAGGTACTAAAAGTTATATAGATACAAAAAACATTATGGCTGATAGAATGCAGGAAGGCAAAAATGAAGACATTTCCTTGGTTCTTAAAGGACAACTGTCATCAAAAATTAGAAATATATCTAAAATGTTAAAACATGCAATGTAAGTTTTAGAATTTTTTGTGCTTATAATTTTTTTTTTTTACCATTAAAGGAAATATTTTAAAAATTCATAATAATTGTGTAGAACTTCCTATGTTGACCAGCAGGGGGGGCACAACTGAAAAGTTGAGTGTAGGGAAGCCGTCTGTACAGCCCAGTGCTGTCAACTGTTATCTGGCTATTCACACCTCCTGTGACATCACGCTGCTCTAAAGGTCCTTTTACACGGGCCGATTATCGGCCGAAAAATCGTTCCTAGGAACGCTAGTGCCGATAATCGGGCCGTGTAAAAGTGGCCCTAATCAGCCGACGAACGAGCAAAACGCTCGTTCGTCGGCTGATTGCATCTTTTGTAGAAACCAAAAGATCCAATCTGTCGGGCGCACATCGCCCTGTGTAAACAGGCGATGTGCGCCTGACAGTATGGAGCTTCCCGGCCGCACGAGCGATACAGCGATCACTCGTGCGGCCCGGCGCTCGATTCGTCGGGCCGTGTAAAGGCTCCCTGCCCGAGCGCCGATATCGCTGATCGGCGGCTCGGGCAGGGAGAATAATCGGCCCGTCTAAAAGGGCCTTTACTTGCTTATCTGATAACAAGAGATTGTCTTCCACAATACAGTGTCCAGCGGCCATCTTGTTGTGGTCTGCACTGTGATAGCATAGGAGGAACAGTCAGCAATGTTATTTCCAATTGTGATGCTAATTATTCCTCCACCACAGGGATTTTCTCCACTGACAGGTAGCAGAGTTAGGGTGGTAGTGCATGACTGAGTTTGATCTGAGAAACTCTTTCATTGTGCGTTACTTCCACCCAGCTTTTCTTGGCACCGCCACCTGGCCTGGGGTCTGCTCTGGGCACCGTCATCAGGTTTGGAGTCTGCACTGGGCACCACCACCTAATCTGGGGTGGCAGTGCCCAGAGCAGACCCCAGATCAGATGGCAGTACCCAGATCTGGGGTCTGCTCTGGGCACCTGCAGTCTGGTCTGTGGTCTGCCGGGTACTAGGCTGTTAGGCCAATGACTGATGTCTGCATTTTTTTCCCCTTTCTGTAGGATCGTGTATGCGGAGGACGACCTTGGAGGATGAAGATCACATCTATCAATTTTTTTTTCTTTCAAAAAAATGGTGAAGCAGGGGTCTGGGGGAGTAATTATTTCAATAAACTATTTTATAAGTCTGTGTGTTTTTTTACAACATTGCAGTATTAGTAATCACGGCTATCTACAGACGGCCCTGATTACTAATACTGAGCTTAGTGCTTGCCGGTATGGCCAGCACTAACCCCAAGATCTATTACCCCGGCACCCACCGCCACCAGGGGTGTCGGGAAGAGTCGGGTACCTGCAGGACTGGACCTTCTAAATTGAGGGTCCGGTTCTGGGGCAGCGGCAGGCTGTTACTGTTAGGCTGGGAAGGGCCAATAACCGTGTCCCTTCCCACCCTGGTAGTGCCAGGCCGCTGCTGCTGGTTGTATCTGGCTGGAGAAGGAAAAAAGGGGGGACCCCACGCCATTTTTTTAAATTATTTAATTACTTTTGAAAAATGGCGTGGGGTCCCCCCTTTTTTCCTTCTCCAGCCAGATACAACCAGCAGCGGCAGCCTGACACTACCAGGGTGGGAAGGGACACGGTTATTGGCC